>OZ024913.1:80180623-80346628 GCA_964017125.1 Flabesymbios commensalis | reverse complement strand
TAACACAGTTTGTGTTGAGCTCATTGTTATCTTGTCAAGCACATATAATGTAGACCTATCCTGTAAATACCATATGGACACATTCTTAACTCTTTCAGCGCGGAAATCGTCGCTATACGTCAGAATCTGCGTCTGTAGACGTCAGATTCTGACGTATAGCGACGATCCCCCAAATGAAGGAAGTAAATTATTTATAATGACCGTAGACCCATAATATAGATATTCAAACACACCTGTAAGAGCCAACTAATACATTTATAATGATTTCAAATTGTAAAAAAAACTTTGGTCTCCATGGATTATCAGGTAGAATTCAGCGTGGTAAGCGTGCAACCGCTGAAGCATCAGCCAATTAGCATCATTAACCCTTAGCACACTGATGTCGACTACAGTTGACTATAGTATTGTTTTCTCATGTTTTAATTGTCTTGCATAACCAGATTTTAAAAATTAATATGTCTCAAATCTGTGATAATTATATACATTTCAACCTAGATTTTGCAAATTAAACTAATTTTCAGTCACTTCAAGTTGTGGATCGCGATAGCGAGACACAACTTCAAGAGGCTAAAAATTTAAATTTCTTGGTTCAGTGCTCTAAGGGTTAACAAACACAAAAGGGAACAAGCAATCAATCAAATGTGTCACTTTCTATGTTCGTGCGTGGGCAAACTCAAGTTGAGCCGACCTCTTGGCTACTCGGTTCTCGAAAAAAACTTCTTCACCACTCACTCAAGTATTGTAGGGAACCAATGTCATTGAGAATCCGCGTACATGTGTTTAATTTTCAAAACTTTTTTTCTGAAGGGCTGCGTTATCTAATTCAGCTCAGTCATCAGGAGATCTTGTAGAGTTGTCCATGTAAGAACATATAGATTTCTACATACATACGCCCATTTTTTGTATTTAGTTTTTGATTGATTTATTGCTTAGGTGGTTGGTTGGTTGATTGATTGACTGATTGTTTGTTTGTTTGTTTGTTTGTTTGTTTGTTTGTTTGTTTGTTTGTTTGATTGATTGATTGATTGATTGATTGATTGATTGATTGATTGATTGATTGATTGATTGATTGATTGATTGATTGATTGATTGATTGATTGATTGATTGATTGATTGATTGATTGATTGATTGATTGATTGATTGATTGATTGATTGATTGATTGATTGATTGATTGATTGATTGATTGATTGATTGATTGATCCATTCATTCTTTTATCCAATCATACGTTCGTTTATCCATTCATCAATTTTATTTTTCACCCATTCATTCTTCTATTCATCCGTTTATTATAAAGTCTTCAGACAGTCACTGTCCAGTTAGCAACATCAATTTAAAATCATCATAAATGGATTAGTTAGCTCTGTCTGCTTCAATCTGACGTATGTAGACGTCAGATTGTGTCGTCGAAAGTCTGAAAGGGTTAATTTGTTGAAATCGCTGTGACTTATTATCTAGTTTTCCGGTTCACAGCTGCCTGCGCCACCTCTCCATGCTTGAAGGGCGGGGGCCCTGGCGCAGTGAGTGGCTTAAGCTGACTGCTTGAAATGTCGGAAATCGCGGGTTCGAACCCCACTCTGGCCTTCAAATTTCAAGAATGAAATATTTCTTCCCGCTCACTCAATATTGTGGGAAGCCTCTGTGAGCGAGAGGTAGCGTGCTCGACCTCAGAGCTCGCCAGAGCTCGAATTTGTCCTGTGTCTGAAGGACATTTTCATCTCATCATCCTGAGGAGGTTCTTTTGACCCAGTTCAGCCTATATGTTCACAAAGGTGGCACAAAACCTCATTTCAGACAGACACTGCCCAGTTAGCAACAAAATCATTCTATTATACCAACTGAGATGCAAAGTTGTAGGCCTACGTCAGAGATCGTTTCTTACTAATCACTCTTTAACACTTAAAACGCCGAAGTATTATTGTATACTATTAACCATGGGGACCAAAGAAGTTTTATTAATTTGAATTTATCATTAATGTCTTAGTTAGCTCTTTCCGCTTTATTTGCATACCTATGGCATAGGTGCTTCAATCAGAGAGGGACTTGGCGTAATGGCTAGAGCGCGGAGCTTTGCCAATGTCACTGCCTGCCGTGCGGTTTCGAATCCCGCTTGGTGCAGGATTTTCAGAGAAATACCATGTTTCTCCCCTCTCAATATTGGGACATTATTTCGATGTTGTGTCCTTAGGCAAGGCACTTTACCCTCACATGCTTCACTTGACTCAGGTGTAAATGAGTACCTGGTAGGACAGAGATGGCAATGTGTGCGACTAGTTTCTAGCGCCAAAATGGCTGCAAGTGCTGTATGCTCCAAAAAGGGAGTTGAAATGGTACACGAATGAACAGGTCCAGTGACCAGGGGTAATATGTGTGAAGCGCACAGAGCATTGTATGTGCGCTATATAAGAACTCACCATTATTATTATTATTTAGGTGTAGGGCAATTATAAATGTTCAACTCTTTCAGTGCGGGTATTGACGTGTAAAGTCCAAAGGGTTAAGGGCCAATCACTAATACACGGATTTAACCCTTTAAGCCCTCACGATGCATTAAAGCATCATTTTACATCCCGGAAAACAGACTTAATTTTCCTAAAACCAAGGGTTTTAATACGAAAATTTCCATCAAAATTGTTTACCAATACATGCTAATTTGCTTTAATATTAAAACCACACAAGTCATCTTCATTCGCTACAAGTCGAGAATTGCGACAGCAATTCGCGGCTTGTAGCGAATGAAGATGACTATCGTAAACTCAGGCTTGAAAGGGTTAACATATTTTTCTTATTCCCATTTACTTGAAGCTGTGATACGCGTCCGCCAGACAGGACCTAGTTTGAATGAACCTTTGTCATGCTAAAAAAAGTTATACAATAAATACTTTATTTTGCGGTGGATGTTGAATTATTATAATAATTCATTTTTGGAAATTTATATTTGTCTATAAAAAAACTATTTTCAACATTTAGCTCCACATGATGAAAACAGCTGGAGAAGAGTAGATACCTTAACAGTTAAAAGGATAGACAATAACTAGTTAAAATCTACCCACCATGATGCATAGCGCCAAGCAAAACAAAGGATGTAATAAGAAGCGATAGCCCCATCCTGAACATGTGAAAATGTCCACCCCGCTGTTCACTCGATTCTCTTCTTGTTACGTCTGAGGTTTGGCGGGTTGGAATGTGTTAGCGAAATCAGTGGAGCGTTCCTTATATCTACTGATCTAGTTGTGATGCCTCCCATTGGTCGAGCCAGTTGTATTGTCCTGACGTCGGAAGGACGACGGTGGTGGGGTGAAATAATGATCTGCTTAAATGACAGATGCCCAACAAACACGATACATTGAACGATACGTTCAACCAATGTTGGGTTAACGCTGAGCCGATGTTGCAGACGGCGGCCCAGCATTAAGCCAACAATGTTTACTGTGTTGTTATTCAAAGACGACACGCAATCTATACATTATTATCAGACAAAAAAAGAAAAATATACAGTGATGTGCGTAACTATACCATCTGTAATAATGGTAATGCTGGAAGTTACCAAATTAATAATGGTAATAATTAGATATGATAAAGAAAATGTCATTATTCCAAACATGCTGGATAGAAGTTGAGACAGCGTTACATACGATGGCAAAGCTGCAAACTAGCATCTTCTCAGCTACTCATAACTTCACCCCTTAAGCGCAAGATTTAAACATGGACCGTGGGTTTTAATAAATGTTAGGCCTGTGCCAAAACATCTCCTTCACCCTCGCTGAAAGGGTGGGTCAACATAGAGGTGCTTTCTCACATACCAATCATAACAATTATCAAGATAAGGCATCCATTGACAGCGTAATTTTACAATTATATTGCGATGCATCACACAGGACCATGGATTTTTCACAAAGCAACTGACCTGGATCTTAGGTCTGTGATTGGTCGAGATGGCTATCTCGCCCAATCACAGACCTAAGATCCAGGTCAGTTGCTTTGAGAATACTAGGCAAGGTACAGCATGAACACAAATTAACCCTCGCCTTTAGACTAAAGTATTAAGTACTAAAGTAAATGGGCCTACTGAACGTATAAAATATTTATAATGACCGTATTCTCGTACATTTGTAGTAAAGTTATTATTTTATCGTAACTCGTACGAGAATACCGTCTCTGTCGCGGATATATAAGCCTTAGGCTTATTATATATTTTTTTTTTTTGGGGGGGGGGGAGGGGATGCAAAAATCAACATACCCCAGCTCCCCCTTTTTTCAGATCGTGGATCCGCCACTGGCCCTGAAATGGTCCTTAACCCTTTAAGCACAGGCAACCTCTTTAGAACCATACCATAGCATATGCCATATGGTCATAGCCTACATAGCGAAATACTAAACTAAAAAAAAATCCGAGTTAGACCCCAAACAACCCACCCCCCTATCCAATTTTTGATTTTTTTTGAAACATTTGGAAACATAAAAAACAACAAAAAAAAACCCCTAAGGGCTAATGATAATAGGAGAACACAAATTTCATAAAACAGTACCATTGTATAGTCTAGGTCTATTGTTTAAAAGCTAGTCTATATATTTACCATGTATTATTACAAATATATATAATTTTTCTTCAGTTTCAACCTTGAAATATAACCATCGTCAAATTAAAAAAAAACTAGTGATCGCTGCATATGACTAAAAAATAGAATTCGCAAATTTTGATATAGTCCAGAAAGACAATCACTGTGCCTGCGGCGCTGCAGAATGCGGCCCTATATTATATTTGTTCGGAAAAAAATCAGTTTGAGAGAAAAGATGATGAGAGTAGTCCCGCATATCAGTGTGATAGATTAACCCGTCACCGGGCCTACATGTACATGATAAATTGTTTAGAAATTGTTTAGAAATTATGAATGAGAAAATGGGGTAATATAGGCCTACTCTTTATTATTTAGGTGTGCTTAGACTGAAAAAAGTGAAATTGTCCAAGACCGCATTTTCGCGTAGATATCAAACTTGAAATCAATTACCCACATATTTGTTTTTGTCAATTGATAAGGCGAAACTTGGTTTACATCCATCATTAGAAGCATAATTATGCATACATATGCTGCTCTACTTTTGAAAATTAATATTTACTGACTGGGGGTATTGAATCTATAAGTGAAAACAGTTACGTTTTCAGCATGTTCGGTTATGTATAGCACATCAAGTGGGTGTGCTCTTCCCATACATTGAAGGCTAACAGTTTTTAAAGGAAAGCATGTTGAACTTATTTTTATCCCCGTCATTCCGCTGCTATGATGCTCCAATGGATCTAATTGTCTCTTAGGACTATTCTTAACTACAAGACAACCTGCGTAACTGTTTCAATCATCTTAAGGTGTGAGTTGCTAGCACAACTTTTTTTGAGTTCGCACAAATTTTCTGAGATTTGCAAATTTAAAGTTTTAAATTAAACTTAGGAGTAATATTTACCTGACTGATGTTGTGCGTGGCCGTAGAGGTACAATTAAAGTGGGTGATTTTTAGGTCTACACTAAATATCAATATCAATGATGACATAAAAATATTGTATTGTTTTCTTTCCTATAGAAATGGGCCAAGTGGGCCTTCAGAGCTCTACTCAACCAAATAGAGCAGGAGATAAGGGTGATTTAACTAAAAACGTTGATCAGGTCTGTGTTTGATATCGTTGGAAAGGTTATCTATCCGGGATAGGGAAAATAAATGCTGGGGTGTCGCCAGTGATGGAATAGGTCATCAGAGGTCATTACTCTATGTTATTTGATGAACAAATTGCGATTTAAATAAAACCTTTGAGCAGGTTTGTTTTTGTTATTATTGCGCATTTATATATTCATAAATGCTGGAGGGTCGCCAGTGGTAAAATAGGTCCTCAGAGGTCACTTAAGGTCGCTACCCAATGTCATTCGCGGAGATTAAATAAGGTCATTACCCACATTCATTTGAAGAAAAAAATGTGATTTAACTAAAAACTTGACCAGGTGTGTGTTTGGTATCGTTGGGAAGGTTACCTATCTGGGACTATGGAAAATCGGTGCTGGGGTGTCAGCAGTGCTGATATAGGTCACCAGAGGTCATTTAAGGTCATTACTAAGGTCTTGTGGTGAAAAAATGGTGATTCAACTAAATAAATTTAAGGTCATTACTCATGGTCTTGTGGTGAAAAAAATGGTGATTTACCTAAATAAAGTTTGGCCAAGTTTGTGCTTGGTATCGCTGTTAGCTATCCGGGAGTCTGAAAATGGGTGCTTGTGTGTCGCTGGTGGTGAAATAGGTTAACATCACTCAAGGTCACTGCCCAAGGTCACACACTGCCACAGCCTGTTGCAAAATAATTAATGAACAGTTTGCCTTAGTGGATTATACATTATACATCTAACCATTGGAAAACATGTGCTTAAGATCCAAGAGATAATAATGTTTTCATATATTTTGGTCCATTCCATATCGCAATTATTTACTTTGCATGCCAATGGTACATTATAAAATCTGAGGTTCTCTGTAGTGCTGATGTTCTGGCATCTGGCTCGGAAAAAGGGCTACTTACTGGAAAGCGCTATACACCAGATGTAAGCGAATATATCTTAGTCTATTCTATCAACTGCATTTCGGAGTCTTCACCTAGATATGTATAGTAAGCAAGATCAGCGAAACATCCTGGTTGGCATTAATACTGGTACTGAAATTGCCCATCTTGATGAATATATAACCATTAATGACATAATAAAGTAAGAGTATAAGGATAAGACAATACAAATAGATCACGGCACTACTGGCCAATTCTGGAGTTGCTTCTGGTATACAAGTTATTTGACAGGGCATGCTGGGCAAACGACATGGACTTGTTCGTGTACGCTCTTCAACAGATGATCCCGATCATCGTTGCTACCCACAGACTTGATGGACAGAACTCATCCACCTGTTCGCCATCTTCTAGCATGTGGGCGATTCTCTATCTGACGAACAAGTACAAATTTATCTACATACCCAGTCGATCTTACTCCGAAACATACCGTGAATAGAAATGCATCATAAAGACACACTTGAATAGCAGCCTTCAGAGACGGAATAAATTCTCGTAAACGATGATGCAGCGTTTCACCCGTGGTGCAATTGTCGGGAAGCTGACCGAGATGGCTGGTTTGTCGAATCATGAGGAAGCGTCACAAAAATCAAAACCTTACAGAATAAAACGTGATAATCGTGATTTAGAAGAGGTTATCACTGCCCTTAGATCCACCATGGTCAGGCTACTGACAATACAAAGCTTCACCATTTGTCATCGGGGTGACCAGCATTCAATTAAGATGACCTAATCAATGGTGTAGGCCCTATCTAAGGTACATGGGAAGATTCATTTTGGCAAGAGTGTAAAAAAGCCAGGTTTGAAAAATTAATCAGACGAACTCATGCTAGAAAAATGAATGTCCCTTACAAGGATCTGAAAGTATCTACAGAATCTACATGTCAGTTGGAGCACGTGATATCATACTCTATATGACACTGGCTCCTCTATGACATGCTCATATTGATGGTGCTAAGACTGCAGAGCCAGCAAATCATCAATGATTTGAAAACAGGAATGAGCCACAAATTAGACATCCTGGACCAGCAGAATGTTAATGTGTGGTTGACTGACTTCGATTGGCTTAATGTATTTCTTGCGTATGTGTCCACCGCAGTTGCCAGCACCATTTGGTGAAGGCACAACAATCATTATCAAACATGCATGTTCGCATGCATACACCGTTCAAATAATGTATGATACATACCCTAATGAGTCAACCGTCAAATACTACGGGCGTGATGGGAGAGGAGATTCTGAAGCTATATACTCTATTCAGGGATGCAATCAAACACGTCTTTCAATTGTGTACTTTCAACTGATCATCAGGTAGCTCTATAGGCCTATCTGCATAAATTTTATTTCATTTCTAATTTTGTATTCCTGTTTAATAAAGCGACGCAATCAGGCCAAAACCTTTTATTTTTATTTTGGCTCCTTGAAATGGCTAGGCCTATAATTATAATATGTCAACATGTCTATAGAATGACGTAAATGTTGTGTTTACCAGCTAATATTAAACGAGATATAGCCTAAGGATGAGAATTAATTTCGGAAATAACTTAACGTTCTGGTAATTTTTACTCAAATTTTAAAAACAAGAAATTTGGGAACTTGAAGTTCCGGGAACTTGGGAACTTGAAGTTCCGGGAACTTGGGAACTTCAGAACTTGAAGTTTCGGGAACTTGGGAACTCACTCTCGGGTGTCCCCTGAAGAAGCACCAAAATCAACATACCCTAGCTCCCCCTTTTTTCAGATCGAGAATCCGCCGCTGGTCCTGAAATGGTCCTTAACCCTTTAACCCTTACTCTAGTGAAAGCCGATATATCGGATCATGGCTATTCTGGCTAAAGCCGATATATCGGCTCCCATTACTGTATGCACATGTTAGTACATTAGCTTGCCCTAAGAATACATTTTTTAAAGAAAACCTTCAAAAATGACGACATACTGTATACAAGTTATATTTATAGCCTCAAAAACACTTTTATTCGTAAAAAACCGTACTTTCTAATCGAATCGGTGTCATGTGACATTCGATTTTCAAAATGGCGGCGTAAACATGCTGAAAGGCAAAATGTGAGACTGTTCTTTTTAATTTTGTTGCGTGTACGCTCACCAGACACGAATCAACGAACAGAATGCTAAAATTTGGAAAGCGATATTTACCCCTGATGAGATTGATAGTGAAAATGACGAGATAGGTTCAGATGAAACCAATTCATAGAGTGAAATGTGGGCCGTCATGACACGGCATGGGCGATAAGGCAAAGATTCAACGCAAGTTGGGGTCGGCGATGATTTTAGAATGAGTGAGCTGCTGCTGAAACCAAGCGAGCCTGAGCGGCTGTTACAACATTTCAAGTAAGCTTAAATTAATATTGTATAGTCTACATGAGGGGGGGGGGGGGGGGTGGTGGGAGGAGTGAGGGGATTCTGAAGGGGGGGTGGCGTAAAATGTTTTTTTTATAAATCCCATCATAGAATTAGCCTATATTAATAATTATCAGTGGGGAAATGTTATTGAAATAACAGAAAAATTAACAAACGAAGCTCAGCGATATGATTTATTTCGAGTGATGGTAATTTTTAATTGGGTGTGGGGGGGGGGGGGGGGGTGAGGGGGTCATGGAAAATGTAGGCCCTACAAAATCTTGGAAAGAGTCGCTACTTTCTAAATTTTTGCTACATTTTGTACAGTGATATTCGGTAAATCATCACCTTATTATTTTTGAACGCCTATAATTAATATTTATGAATGCTCTCTGGTAGGCCTATGCACCCAGTTATGTATTTTTTATAGACCATAGATGTCACCAGCCTATATATGATAAAAAACTGGTTGACATTTTTTTGTGTCTTCGGGCCGCTAGCATGGCTAATATTATTTCTAAATTCAAATATTTCTTGAAATATTTGTCGAAACACATTTCATTTTTCTTCAAATCCAAAAGCGTGATAGTCGGCACAGTAAAAAATGTTTTTCGGCCGTGACGGTTCGCACCCTCCCCCATATATCCTACAAGTTCAGGCCCCAACCTGTTTTCCCCCACACGTTCGGCCTCCTATGTACGTTTACTTAATTTATTTCTGAGGTACTACGACATGATAGGATCATGTGGTACAAAAACGTGGAGACGACATTATTTGGCACGTTCACCCGGGTCACAGTGTCATGGATCATTATTTGCAGCCGGTCATATACAAATTATTCTCAAACATGCTAAAATATATTTGTAAATATATTTTTCAAACATTATCGTTGGCTGCCACAGTTGACTAGGTAATTATTGTCTCTCTGTGTATGGTCTATTTATAATATATACTGGTTAAAAATATAATAGACCTAGGCCTATATTATGAATGTTTCAGGTAGCTATGTGACGTCAATGCTAAAGTGTCCATTTTGTTTTTATTCTAGCTTTAATTGTTATTGCATGGATTGGTGCAGCAAAGTGAAATTAATGTACCTATTGTGTAGTTATATCCTATTGGACAATACATGTGTGGGTGCGCGGAATGTTATATTAATGTGTAAGGGGTTACAAAATTAAGTCATGTAACATATTTGTATTATCTAGAACTGTTATGTTAGATGAAATGTACTAGCCACTTAATGATTTGTTTAATGTATGTTTCAGAAATGATACCTGGAGTTGTAGATGTTAGATTAGGATGTTGTCGATCCAGCTGACCGGGGTCTATACATTTATGATACTAGGCTGTGTGAAAACCTGATATGTGTATGGTACCTAATTAACCCTTTCAGCCCGGGAACCCACTTTAGACGTCAGACTCATTGTCGTTGATGCTGGCTTAAAAATAAAAACAATTATAGTGGCCGTACGTAAAAACATACAAGCGGTATTCAAAGCAGAAAGAATTAACGAAGGCATTTATGATGACTTAGAATTGAAAAAAAATTGCTCTCTATGGTTTGTATGAAAATATTTCAGCGTTGTAAGGGTTAGCATTTGTTAAGTACATGTACATATTTATCGTCACCTCTGCCTAAACTAAACCAGAACATTGTCATATTTTGCCTTGTAACATTAATTTAAATGATATACAATACGGTTACCAATATCAATGTATTGTTATATTTGTAGGCTGACTCTCAAGCAGACAAGCACCTTTCACACAAGCATTTTGTATTATCAGGGCTAGGGTCTTGGATGATTGTGAACCACTGTAAAAGAATAAGATACTGTTTTCCTGAATGTGTACAGTCCAGTTGACAAAGAGTCTGCAAGCGTTCATCCTATGAGTGTACCTACTGTTAGCCGTGGATCAGGCGACTCGCTCCGTAAGGCCGATCAGCGCTAACCTACTGTCTGCCTAGCTCTTTGTGTTGGACAATGTTTCAGAACCTTATATTGGACAGTGCCTAATCTGTTGCTGGGCATTTGTCATGTAATTTGTTCATTATTATGTATACATGTAGTCGGTCTCAATATTATTAGCAGCGCTTAGTTTTTGCTGATTTCTTTATCAAATTCTCAACCAATTTTTTCATGAAATTTTGCAAGAATTTTGAAGTCTTCCGACAAGAACAGTATTATATGACAATGTAGTGGAAATTTAGTGAACATTTCAGAAAAATTGGACCATTTGACATGACTAGTATTGTAATTCTCTGATTAAAAGTGAAAGAAGGGTCTGTAGAGGTGGGTCATGATAAAACGCTTATTATAGTGTTATAGTAACCTTTACAATATGCAATATACATTCTATGATTATTTTATGAATTTGTTGAGGTGATAAAAAATAGTGCTGAAACAATGCCATGAAAATCGGTTGAGAATTGATCGACTAATGTACACATGTAGATAGTATTTAAATTAATTAAAAAAAACACTAAAGGTCATTTTTAACATATTTTAGGGAAATCTGACTTTGAAATATGACATTAGTGTAACCTATCAGCAATAAATATGCAAAGTAACAAATATTGTCTCATGTTATGTTGTGTTTAAATGGCAACATTAGTTGTGTAGTTATAAATCAAATGAGAAAAGTGGTATTCTCATTAGTTAGTAACATTGCTGCCAGTGAAGCAACATATTAGTGTGTGAAATCAACTTAGGTTTCAAATGTATATCACTCGTCTCCCACTGCGAAAGTACAGTTTTTCCGTGTATTTTACTTTGAAATGACCTTGATGTGACCTTAGGTGAAGAGCTGCTTCAATTATAGCCCTGGTTTGTGCGACCATTGTTACTCAGTACTGATATTGCCTTACACATCTTACAACAGCATAGATGTGTAGGCCTATTTGCGTTGGGCTCCTCCAGCAGATTGGTCCAGATATGAAAATCTACCTGTTATTTGTTATGTCTTTGCATATCAGATGCGGTGAAATACCAGTGCTTTGAATTGATTTAACCTAGCTGTGACCTTGAGATGAGCTTGCTGTGACCTTGAGTAACACTCCCATGAAGCACAATCCATGTCATCATGTGTACTAGCGTTGGGCTTCATCAGCTTTAATGGCAGTGCTGGTCATTGGTCCAAAAATGACAATCTGCCTGTTATTTGGTCCATTTCAGCCATATTAGAGAGGGGTGACATAAGGGTGGTTTGATGGGGTATTACCCTTCCAACCCCTATATTACCCCCATAACATCGTGGGTTTTTTTTTGGTGTACCTCAGTGTTGGGGCTTAGGTGGGTTACAACCATCATAGACATCTTAAATGAACGAAATTAGAGCAAAAACTACAAACTTAAGCTATTTTTACCCAATTTGAGCTGATTTGACCTTGATGTGACCTTGAGATGACCTTGGGGTAGCACCCTATTTAACACAACCCCAACCCTTGTCACCATGTGTGCTAGGTTTGGGCTTTATCAGCTTTAATGGCAGTGCTGGTCATTGGTCCAAAAATGACAATCTGCCTGTTATTTGGTCCATTTCTGCCAATTTAGAGATGAGTGACATAGGGGTGGTGTGATGGGGTATTACCCCTCCAACCCCTATATTCTCCCCCCATAACCTCTTGGGGTTTTTTGGTGTACCTCAGTGCTCGGGCCTAGGTAGGTTACAACCATCATAGACATCTCAAATGAAAATAATTGGAGCAAAAACTACAAAAATAAGCTATTTTTACCCAATTTGAGCTGATTTAACCTTGCTGTGACCTTGAGATGCCCTTGCCATGACCTAGGGGTAGCATCCTCATGAAGCCCAACCCCAACCAATGTCACCATGTGTAATGGGTTATGGCTTCGTCGGCTTTGATGGGATCGCTGGCTATTGGTGGAAATATGTTATTTTTTGATGTTTTTGGACAAAATCCCTTGCCAGTGACACAATGCATATGGCATATTCTCATACCAGAGTAAGGGTTAAACACAGGCAACCTCTTTAGACCCATACTATAGTATATGCCATATGGTCTATATTCATAGCCTACATAACCTAGGTATTTCAAAAGAGGTGGAATACGAAACTAAAAAAAAATCCAAAAATCCGAGAGAAACTCGGATTGGTCAGACCCCAAACAACCCACCAACCTATCCAATTTTTGATTTTTTTTGAAACATTTGAAAACATAAAAAACAACACAAAGAACCCCTCAAGGGCTAATGATAATAGGAGAACACAAATTTCATAAAACAGTGCTATTGTATAGTCTAAGTCTATTGTTTAAAAGCTAGTCTATATATTTACCACGTATTATTACAAATATATATAATTTTCTTCAGTTTCAACCTTGAAATATAACCATCGTCAAATTTAAAAAAACTAGTGATCGCTGCATATGACTAAAAAATAGAATTCGCAAATCTTGATATAGTCCAGAAAGACAATCACTGTGCCTGCGGCGCTGCAGAATGCGGCCCTATATTATATTTGCTCGGAAAAAAATAAGTTAGAGAGAAAAGATGGTGAGAGTAGTCCCCGCATATCAGTGATAGGTTAACCCGTCACCGGGCCTACATATACAGGTGAAATAATTTGTTTATAATATAAGTCTACAATTACGTCTTCAAAAGGAATGAGAAAATGGGGTCATATAGGTCTACTTTTTATTATTTGGGTGTGCTTAGACAGAAAAAAAAGTGAAATTGTCCGAGACCGCATTTTCTCGTAGATATCAAACTTGAAATCAATTAAAAACATATTTGTTTTTGTCAAATGAAAAGGCTAAAGTTGGTTTACATCCATCATTAGAAGCATAATTATGCATGCATATGCTGCTCTACATTTGAAAATTAATATTCACTTACTGGGGGTATTGACTCTATAAGTTAAAACAGTTACGTTTTCAGCATGTTCGGTTATGTATAGCACATCAAGTGGGTGTGCTCTTCCCATACATTGAAGGCTAACAGTTTTTAAAGGAAAGCATGTTGAACTTATTTTTACCCCCGTCATTCCGCTGCTATGATGCTCCAATGGATCTAATTGTCTCTTGCGACTATGCTTAACTACAACACAACCTGCGTAACTGTTTCAATCATCTTAAGGTGTGAGTTGCTAGCACAACTTTTTTTGAGTTCGCACAACTTTTCTAAGATTTGCAAATTTAAAGTTTTAAATTAAACTTAGGAGTAATATTTACCCGACTGATGTTGTGCGTGGCCGTAGAGGTACAATTAAAGTGGGTGATTTTTAGGTTTACACTAAATATCAATATCAATGATGACATAAAAATATGGTATTGTTTTCAGAACTCTACTCAACCAAATAGAGCAGGAGATAAGGATGATTTAACTAGAAACTTTGACCAGGTCTGTGTTTGGTATCATTAAAGCAGGTTACCTATCTGAGACTATAGAAAATGGGCGCTGGGGTGCCGCCAGTGGTGAAATAGGTCACCAGACGTCATTATTTGAGGTCACTATCCAGGGTCATTTGAAAAAAGGTGAACTTATCTAAAAACATTGACCAGGTTTGTGTTTGGTATCATTAAAGAAGGTTACCTATCTGAGACTATAGAAAATGGGCGCTGGGGTGCCGCCAGTGGTGAAATAGGTCACCAGACGTCATTATTTGAGGTCACTATCCAGGGTCATTTGAAAAAAGGTGAACTTATCTAAAAACATTGACCAGGTTTGTGTTTGGTATCATTAAAGAAGGTTACTTATCTGAGACTATAGAAAATGGGCGCTGGTGTGCCGCCAGTGGTGGAATAGGTCATCAGAGGTCATTACTCAAGGTCATTTGATGAACAAATTGCGATTTAAATAAAACCTTTGACCCTGTTTGTGTTTGGTATCGTTGTTACCTATCCGGGAGTCTGCCATGCCATGCCATGCCATGCCATGCCATGCCATGCCATGCCATGCCATGCCATGCCATGCCATGCCATGCCATGCCATGCCATGCCATGCCATGCCATGCCATGCCATGCCATGCCATGCCATGCCATACCATACCATACCATACCATACCATACCATACCATACCATACCATAACACACCACAACTAACCATACCACACCAAGTCTCACAATAAGATATTGTCATATGTGACTGTCAATCTAGTGCTTTTAAAGTGATTCATGATCAATAACGATGTTAATAAAACTTCCACACATTACAAATGGCATTTACCCACACATTACATTGAAGAAGTCGACGCAATGCTGTAGGCTCTATTCGTTCTGACAAAAGTAATGATCTATGTGATAAAAAAATAACAATTATCATGAAATGTCATTTACCGCCGGCAGGTCTGCACCCACACAATATACAATGACAAAAGTGGCTTCAATGCCGTTTGCTATTCGGTCTTGGGAAGTTAAAGAGCAGTAGCTGCTTACTTAGAAAGTAAGCAGCTACTGGTCTTTGGTTACCTTTGCGCGGCTATGTGGGCGAATTGACGGTACTTATAGACTCGGGTCAATTTGTTCAGTATCACGTAGCGAAAACCTACACATTTTTTTTCAATTGCTTATAAAACTAGAAAGTGATTAGCGAAATATTTTGTAATCAATGATTGAAAAAACATGGAATCTGGAACTTGTTTGGAAATCGCTCCACATAATTTGAAAACAAATTGAACACTCACCACACCACCAATAACAAGAAACCTTAGTTGTGTATTAGATATGATATGGAGGCGCATGTGGGCGGAATGTTTTTGGTGATTAACTACAATTAAAAATTGATTAGCAGCTGAGCTAATTTAATTTGGTATTAGTTTGAAAGCATAATGTGATCACTCCTAATGCTATTAGAAGATCTTTCTTAATTAATTGTCCGACAGATTGAATTCTGAAGCAGTGTGTCAATGAAATTTGCAAATCTAATAATTGCACCACAGAAACTAGCTACGCACTTAAAGTTGAAAACAGCTTTCATAATTATCGATAAACTGAATTTAAAAAATGTGATTAATTATAAATGTTTTTTTTAGTTGCGATAGTCAAATTTAAATCAAATACCTATACGGTCCACTTTGTTGTTGGTTGATGTGGCCACAGGCAGCTTCAAGTAGGTGGATATTTGTCGTGTGTAACGCCGTACAATGGCGGCTGAAAAAATATTGATTTTTCGCCTTTTCGCTCGTTCGTTCGTTCGTTCGTTCATTCGCTCGTTCGTTCGTTCGTTCTTTCGTTCTTTCGTTCACTCATTCATTTATTTATGCTTTTATTCATTCATTCATTCATTCATTCATTCATTCATTCATTCATTCATTCATTCATTCATTCATTCACTCACTCACACACTCACTCACTCACTCATTCATTCTTTCATTCATTCATTTATTCATCCATCCATTTGTTCATCCATTCATTC
The DNA here is from genome assembly GCA_964017125.1 of Flabesymbios commensalis. Taxonomy (NCBI): domain Eukaryota; kingdom Metazoa; phylum Annelida; class Polychaeta; order Terebellida; family Flabelligeridae; genus Flabesymbios; species Flabesymbios commensalis. The sequence continues at coordinate 80,330,305 of OZ024913.1, read as the reverse complement.
ATTGAATTATATTCCTGCAGTTACAAGGGCAATTGTAATATCATTTGGCAGAAATAGTTGAGTATCCACATATTTTCAGATTAGGCTCTAATTTAGCATGGTTATATCCTAACTATCAATGTCGATGTCACAGTCAATTTTACTGTCGATGTCAATGTCATCGTCGATTCCAATGTGACTATAATTATTAGCTCTAGCTTCACAGAATCATTAACGTATTGTGTGTATTCAATATGCATGGATTCACAGAAACTTTTACACACTCTTAGAAGATAATAGAAGTATGTTCTTTGTCAATATTTATGGCATGTATTCTATTTAATCACTCCAGCCCCTGCCCTAATACGGGTCGTCACATTCTGACGTCTAATTACGGTCCCAGCACTGAATTAATTTAAAAAATATAGAATATTCGTAGACCCATAACATAGGTATTCAAATGAAGCGAAAAGAGCTAACTAAGACAGTTATGATGTTTTCAAATTGAAAATAACCTTTGGTCTCCATACTTCATGCTAAAATATTTCAGCGTTGTTAGGGTTAACCCTTATCCTGTTAAGTTAATTTATTTAAATTGAAGTTATGTCTCGCTACCGCGATGCATAACTTAAAGTGGCTGAAAATTACTCATATTTGTTTGATTTAAGCACAAATATTTGCAAGTCTTGATGTTTAGACACACATTTCATTCCAAATAACAGTGATTTGGTTGACTAATAAAACAGATTTAAAATGACTATAGTCGTGATCAGCTGCTAACCATCTGGGCACTCAGCTGTATCTTTTTCGTTTTTATCACTTTGAGATGTGAATTGTTACTGTTAGTGTTAACCATCTGGGCGCTCAGCTGTATCTTTTCGTTTTTATCACCCTGAGATGTGAATTGTTACTGTTAAGGTTAACCATCTGGGCGCTCAGCTGTATCTTTTCGTTTTTATCACCCTGAGATGTGAATTGTTACTGTTAAGGTTAACCATCTGGGCACTCAGCTGTATCTTTTCGTTTTTATCACCCTGAGATGTGAATTGTTACTGTTAGTGTTAACCATCTGGGCGCTCAGCTGTATCTTTTCGTTTTTATCACCCTGAGATGTGAATTGTTACTGTTAGAGTTAACCATCTGGGCGCTCAGCTGTATCCTTTCGTTTTTATCACCCTGAGATGTGAATTGTTACTGTTAGAGTTAACCATCTGGGCACTCAGCTGTATCCTTTCGTTTTTATCACCTAGAGATGTGAATTGTTATTGTTAGAGTTAACCATCTGGGCGCTCAGCTGTATCTTTTCGTTTTTATCACCTTGGGATGTGAATTGATACTGTTAGAGTTAACCATCTGGGCGCTCAGCTGTATCTTTTCGTTTTTATCACCTTGAGATGTGAATTGTTACTGTTATAGTTAACCATCTGGGCGCTCAGCTGTATCTTTTCGTTTTTATCACCCTGAGATGTGAATTGTTACTGTTAAGGTTAACCATCTGGGCACTCAGCTGTATCTTTTCGTTTTTATCACATTGAGATGTGAATTGTTACTGTTAGTGTTAACCATCTGGGCGCTCAGCTGTATCTTTTCGTTTTTATCACTTTGAGATGTGAATTGTTACTGTTAAGGTTAACCATCTGGGCGCTCAGCTGTATCTTTTCGTTTTTGTTAGTGTTAACCATCTGGGCACTAAGCTGTATCTTTTCGTTTTTATCACTTTGAGATGTGAATTGTTACTGTTAGTGTTAACCATCTGGGCGACAGCTGTATCTTTTCGTTTTTGTCACTTTGAGATGTGAATTGTTACTGTTAAGGTTAACCATCTGGGCGCTCAGCTGTATCTTTTCGTTTTTATCACTTTGAGATGTGAATTGTTACTGTTAAGGTTAACCATCTGGGCGCTCAGCTGTATCTTTTCGTTTTTATCACCCTGAGATGTGAATTGTTACTGTTAGTGTTAACCATCTGGGCGCTCAGCTGTATCTTTTCGTTTTTATCACCCTGAGATGTGAATTGTTACTGTTAAGGTTAACCATCTGGGCTCTCAGCTGTATCTTTTCGTTTTTATCACTATGAGATGTGAATTGGTACTGTTAAGGTTAACCATCTGGGCGTTCAGCTGTATCTTTTCGTTTTTATCACCTTGAGATGTGAATTGTTACTGTTAAGGATAACCATCTGGGCGCTCAGCTGTATCTTTTCGTTTTTATCACCTTGAGATGTGAATTGTTACTGTTAAAGTTAACCATCTGGGCACTCAGCTGTATCTTTTCGTTTTTATCACCTTAAGATGTGAATTGTTACTGTTAGTGTTAACCATCTGGGCGCTCAGCTGTATCTTTTCGTTTTTATCACTTTGAGATGTGAATTGTTACTGTTAAGGTTAACCATCTGGGCGCTCAGCTGTATCTTTTCGTTTTTATCACTTTGAGATGTGAATTGTTACTGTTAGTGTTAACCATCTGGGCACTCAGCTGTATCTTTTCGTTTTTATCACTTTGAGATGTGAATTGTTACTGTTAAGGTTAACCATCTGGGCGCTCAGCTGTATCTTTTCGTTTTTATTACTTTGTAATGTGAATTGTTATTGTTAAGTTAACCATCTGGGCGCTCAGCTGTATCTTTTCGTTTTTATCACTTTGAGATGTGAATTGTTACTGTTAGTGTTAACCATCTGGGCACTCAGCTGTATCTTTTCGTTTTTATCACTTTGAGATGTGAATTGTTACTGTTAGTGTTAACCATCTGGGCACTCAGCTGTATCTTTTCGTTTTTATCACTTTGAGATGTGAATTGTTACTGTTAGAGTTAACCATCTGGGCGCTCAGCTGTATCTTTTCGTTTTTATCACTTTGAGATGTGAATTGTTACTGTTAAGGTTAACCATCTGGGCGCTCAGCTGTATCTTTTCGTTATTATCACCCCGAGATGTGAATTGCTACTGGTAAGGTTGACCATCTGGGCGCTCAGCTGTATCTTTTCGTTTTTATCACCCTGAGATGTGAATCGTTACTGTTAAGGTTAACCATCTGGGCGCTCAGCTGTATCTTTTCGTTTTTATCACCTTGAGATGTGAATTGTTACTGCTAGTGTTAACCATCTGGGCGCTCAGCTGTATCTTTTCGTTTTTATCACCTTGAGATGTGAATTGTTACTGTTAGAGTTAACCATCTGGGCGCTCAGCTGTATCTTTTCGTTTTTATCACCTTGAGATGTGAATTGTTACTGTTAAGGTTAACCATCTAGGCGCTCAGCTGTATCTTTTCGTTTTTATCACCCTGAGATGTGAATTGTTACTGTTAGTGTTAACCATCTGGGCGCTCAGCTGAATCTTTTCGTTTTTATCACCTTGAGATGTGAATTGTTACTGTTAGTGTTAACCATCTGGGCGCTCAGCTGTATCTTTTCGTTTTTATCACTTTGAGATGTGAATTGTTACTGTTAGTGTTAACCATCTGGGCGCTCAGCTGTATCCTTTCGTTTTTATCACCCTGAGATGTGAATTGTTACTGTTAGAGTTAACCATCTGGGCACTCAGCTGTATCCTTTCGTTTTTATCACCTAGAGATGTGAATTGTTATTGTTAGAGTTAACCATCTGGGCGCTCAGCTGTATCTTTTCGTTTTTATCACCTTGGGATGTGAATTGATACTGTTAGAGTTAACCATCTGGGCGCTCAGCTGTATCTTTTCGTTTTTATCACCTTGAGATGTGAATTGTTACTGTTATAGTTAACCATCTGGGCGCTCAGCTGTATCTTTTCGTTTTTATCACCCTGAGATGTGAATTGTTACTGTTAAGGTTAACCATCTGGGCACTCAGCTGTATCTTTTCGTTTTTATCACATTGAGATGTGAATTGTTACTGTTAGTGTTAACCATCTGGGCGCTCAGCTGTATCTTTTCGTTTTTATCACTTTGAGATGTGAATTGTTACTGTTAAGGTTAACCATCTGGGCGCTCAGCTGTATCTTTTCGTTTTTGTTAGTGTTAACCATCTGGGCACTAAGCTGTATCTTTTCGTTTTTATCACTTTGAGATGTGAATTGTTACTGTTAGTGTTAACCATCTGGGCGACAGCTGTATCTTTTCGTTTTTGTCACTTTGAGATGTGAATTGTTACTGTTAAGGTTAACCATCTGGGCGCTCAGCTGTATCTTTTCGTTTTTATCACTTTGAGATGTGAATTGTTACTGTTAAGGTTAACCATCTGGGCGCTCAGCTGTATCTTTTCGTTTTTATCACCCTGAGATGTGAATTGTTACTGTTAGTGTTAACCATCTGGGCGCTCAGCTGTATCTTTTCGTTTTTATCACCCTGAGATGTGAATTGTTACTGTTAAGGTTAACCATCTGGGCTCTCAGCTGTATCTTTTCGTTTTTATCACTATGAGATGTGAATTGGTACTGTTAAGGTTAACCATCTGGGCGTTCAGCTGTATCTTTTCGTTTTTATCACCTTGAGATGTGAATTGTTACTGTTAAGGATAACCATCTGGGCGCTCAGCTGTATCTTTTCGTTTTTATCACCTTGAGATGTGAATTGTTACTGTTAAAGTTAACCATCTGGGCACTCAGCTGTATCTTTTCGTTTTTATCACCTTAAGATGTGAATTGTTACTGTTAGTGTTAACCATCTGGGCGCTCAGCTGTATCTTTTCGTTTTTATCACTTTGAGATGTGAATTGTTACTGTTAAGGTTAACCATCTGGGCGCTCAGCTGTATCTTTTCGTTTTTATCACTTTGAGATGTGAATTGTTACTGTTAGTGTTAACCATCTGGGCACTCAGCTGTATCTTTTCGTTTTTATCACTTTGAGATGTGAATTGTTACTGTTAAGGTTAACCATCTGGGCGCTCAGCTGTATCTTTTCGTTTTTATTACTTTGTAATGTGAATTGTTATTGTTAAGTTAACCATCTGGGCGCTCAGCTGTATCTTTTCGTTTTTATCACTTTGAGATGTGAATTGTTACTGTTAGTGTTAACCATCTGGGCACTCAGCTGTATCTTTTCGTTTTTATCACTTTGAGATGTGAATTGTTACTGTTAGTGTTAACCATCTGGGCACTCAGCTGTATCTTTTCGTTTTTATCACTTTGAGATGTGAATTGTTACTGTTAGAGTTAACCATCTGGGCGCTCAGCTGTATCTTTTCGTTTTTATCACTTTGAGATGTGAATTGTTACTGTTAAGGTTAACCATCTGGGCGCTCAGCTGTATCTTTTCGTTATTATCACCCCGAGATGTGAATTGCTACTGGTAAGGTTGACCATCTGGGCGCTCAGCTGTATCTTTTCGTTTTTATCACCCTGAGATGTGAATCGTTACTGTTAAGGTTAACCATCTGGGCGCTCAGCTGTATCTTTTCGTTTTTATCACCTTGAGATGTGAATTGTTACTGCTAGTGTTAACCATCTGGGCGCTCAGCTGTATCTTTTCGTTTTTATCACCTTGAGATGTGAATTGTTACTGTTAGAGTTAACCATCTGGGCGCTCAGCTGTATCTTTTCGTTTTTATCACCTTGAGATGTGAATTGTTACTGTTAAGGTTAACCATCTAGGCGCTCAGCTGTATCTTTTCGTTTTTATCACCCTGAGATGTGAATTGTTACTGTTAGTGTTAACCATCTGGGCGCTCAGCTGAATCTTTTCGTTTTTATCACCTTGAGATGTGAATTGTTACTGTTAGTGTTAACCATCTGGGCGCTCAGCTGTATCTTTTCGTTTTTATCACTTTGAGATGTGAATTGTTACTGTTAGTGTTAACCATCTGGGCGCTCAGCTGTATCTTTTCGTTTTTATCACCTTGAGATGTGAATTGTTACTGCTAGTGTTAACCATCTGGGCGCTCAGCTGTATATTTTCGTTTTTATCACCTTGAGATGTGAATTGTTACTGCTAGTGTTAACCATCTGGGCGCTCAGCTGTATCTTTTTGTTTTTATCACCTTGAGATGTGAATTGTTACTGTTAGTGTTAACCATCTGGGCGCTCAGCTGAATCTTTTCGTTTTTATCACCTTGAGATGTGAATTGTTACTGCTAGTGTTAACCATCTGGGCGCTCAGCTGTATCTTTTTGTTTTTATCACTTTGAGATGTGAATTGTTACTGTTAATGTTAACCATCTGGGCGCTCAGCTGTATCTTTTCGTTTTTATCACTTTGAGATGTGAATTGTTACTGTTAGTGTTAACCATCTGGGCGCTCAGCTGTATCTTTTCGTTTTTATCACCTTGAGATGTGAATTGTTACTGTTAAGGTTAACCATCTGGGCGCTCAGCTGTATCTTTTCGTTTTCATCACCCTGAGATGTGAATTGTTACTGTTAGTGTTAACCATCTGGGCGCTCAGCTGTATCTTTTCGTTTTTATCACGTTGAGATGTGAATTGTTACTGTTAGTGTTAACCATCTAGGCGCTCAGCTGTATCTTTTCTTTTTTATCACTTTGCGATGTGAATTGTTATTGTTAGAGTTAACCATCTGGGCACTCAGCTGTATCTTTTCGTTTTTATCACCCTGAGATGTGAATTGTTACTGTTAAGGTTAACAATCTGGGCGCTCAGCTGTATCTTTTCCTTTTTATCACCTTGAGATGTGAATTGTTACTGTTAAGGTTAACCATCTGGGCACTCAGCTGTATCTTTTCCTTTTTATCACCTTGAGATGTGAATTGTTATTGTTAGTGTTAACCATCTGGGCGCTCAGCTGTTTCTTTTCGTTTTTATCACCTTGAGATGTGAATTGTTACTGTTAATGTTAACCATCTGGGCGCTCAGCTGTATCTTTTCGTTTTTATCACTTTGAGATGTGAATTGTTGCTGTTAGTGTTAACCATCTTGGCGCTCAGCTGTATCTTTTCGTTTTTATCAATTTGAGATGTGAATTGTTACTGTTAAGGTTAACCATCTGGGCACTCAGCTGTATCTTTTCGTTTTTATCACCTTGTGATGTGAATTGTTACTGCTAGTGTTAACCATCTGGGAGCTCAGCTGTATCTTTTCGTTTTTATCACTTTGAGATGTGAATTGTTACTGTTAAGGTTAACCATCTGGGCGCTCAGCTGTATCTTTTCGTTTTTATCAATTTGAGATGTGAATTGTTACTGTTAGTGTTAACCATCTGGGCGCTCAGCTGTATCTTTTCGTTTTTATCACCTTGAGATGTGAATTGTTACTGCTAGTGTTAACCATCTGGGCGCTCAGCTGTATCTTTTTGTTTTTATCACTTTGAGATGTGAATTGTTACTGTTAATGTTAACCATCTGGGCGCTCAGCTGTATCTTTTCGTTTTTATCACCTTGAGATGTGAATTGTTACTGCTAGTGTTAACCATCTGGGAGCTCAGCTGTATCTTTTCGTTTTTATCACTTTGAGATGTGAATTGTTACTGTTAAGGTTAACCATCTGGGCGCTCAGCTGTATCTTTTCGTTTTTATCACCTTGAGATGTGAATTGTTACTGTTAAGGTTAACCATCTGGGCGCTCAGCTGTATCTTTTCGTTTTTATCACCTTGAGATGTGAATTGTTACTGTTAAGGTTAACCATCTGGGCGCTCAGCTGTATCTTTTCGTTTTTATCACCTTGAGATGTGAATTGTTACTGCTAGTGTTAACCATCTGGGCGCTCAGCTGTATCTTTTTGTTTTTATCACTTTGAGATGTGAATTGTTACTGTTAATGTTAACCATCTGGGCGCTCAGCTGTATCTTTTCGTTTTTATCACCTTGAGATGTGAATTGTTACTGCTAGTGTTAACCATCTGGGAGCTCAGCTGTATCTATTCGTTTTTATCACTTTGAGATGTGAATTGTTACTGTTAAGGTTAACCATCTGGGCGCTCAGCTGTATCTTTTCGTTTTTATCAATTTGAGATGTGAATTGTTACTGTTAGTGTTAACCATCTGGGCGCTCAGCTGTATCTTTTCGTTTTTATCACCTTGAGATGTGAATTGTTACTGCTAGTGTTAACCATCTGGGCGCTCAGCTGTATCTTTTTGTTTTTATCACTTTGAGATGTGAATTGTTACTGTTAATGTTAACCATCTGGGCGCTCAGCTGTATCTTTTCGTTTTTATCACCTTGAGATGTGAATTGTTACTGTTAAGGTTAACCATCTGGGCTCTCAGCTGTATCTTTTTGTTTTTATCACCTTGAGATGTGAATTGTTACTGCTAGTGTTAACCATCTGGGCGCTCAGCTGTATCTTTTCGTTTTTATCACCTTGAGATGTGAATTGTTACTGTTAGAGTTAACCATCTGGGCGCTCAGCTGTATCTTTTCGTTTTTATCACTTTGAGATGTGAATTGTTACTGTTAAGGTTAACCATCTGGGCGCTCAGCTGTATCTTTTCGTTTTTATCACCTTGAGATGTGAATTGTTACTGTTAGTGTTAACCATCTGGGCACTCAGCTGTATCTTTTCTTTTTATCACATTAAGATGTGAATTGTTATTGTTAAGGTTAACCATCTGGGCACTCAGCTGTATCTTTTCGTTTTTATCACCCTGAGATGTGGATTATTACTGTTAAGGTTAACCATCTGGGCACTCAGCTGTATCTTTTTGTTTTTATCACCCTGAGATGTGAATTGTTACTGTTAAGGTTAACCATCTAGGCGCTCAGCTGTATCTTTTCGTTTTTATCACCCTGAGATGTGAATTGTTACTGTTAAGGTTAACCATCTGGGCGCTCAGCTGTATCTTTTCGTTTTTATCACCTTGAGCTGTGAATTGTTATTGTTAGTGTTAACCATCTGGGCGCTCAGCTGTATCTTTTCGTTTTTATCACTTTGAGATGTGAATTGTTACTGTTAGTGTTAACCATCCGGGCACTCAGCTGTATCTTTTCGTTTTTATCACTTTGAGATGTGAATTGTTACTGTTAGTGTTAACCATCTGGGCGCTCAGCCGTATCTATTTGTTTTTATCACCTTGAGATGTGAATTGTTGCTGTTAAGGTTAACCACCTGGGCACTCAGCTGTATCTTTTCCTTTTTATCACCTTGAGATGTGAATTGTTACTGTTAGTGGTAACCATCTGGGCGCTCAGCTGTATCTTTTCGTTTTAATTAACCTGAAATGTGAATTGTTACTGTTAAGGTTAACCATCTGGGCACTCAGCTGTATCTTTTCATTTTTATCACCTTGAGATGTGAATTGTTACTGCTAGAGTTAACCATCTGGGCGCTCAGCTGTATCTTTTCGTTTTTATCACCTTGAGATTTGAATTGTTACTGTTAGTGTTAACCATCTGGGCGCTCAGCTGTATCTTTTCGTTTTTATCACTTTGAGATGTGAATTGTTACTGTTAAGGTTAACCATCTGGGCGCTCAGCTGTATCTTTTCGTTTTTATCACCTTGAGATGTGAATTGTTACTGTTAGTGTTAACCATCTGGGCGCTCAGCTGTATCTTTTCGTTTTTATTGCCTTGAGATGTGAATTGTTGCTGTTAAGGTTAACCACCTGGGCACTCAGCTGTATCTTTTCATTTTTATCACCTTGAGATGTGAATTGTTGCTGTTAGTGTTAACCATCTGGGCGCTCAGCTGTATCTTTTCGTTTTTATCACTTTGAGATGTGAATTGTTACTGTTAGTGTTAACCATCTGGGCGCTCAGCTGTATCTTTTCGTTTTTATCACTTTGAGATGTGAATTGTTACTGTTAAGGTTAACCATCTGGGCGCTCAGCTGTATCTTTTCGTTTTTATCACCCTGAGATGTGAATTGTTACTGTTAAGGTTAACCATCTGGGCGCTCAGCTGAATCTTTTCGTTTTTATCACTTTGAGATGTGAATTGTTACTGTTAGTGTTAACCATCTGGGCGCTCAGCCGTATCTATTTGTTTTTATCACCTTGAGATGTGAATTGTTGCTGTTAAGGTTAACCACCTGGGCACTCAGCTGTATCTTTTCCTTGTTATCACCTTGAGATGTGAATTGTTACTGTTAGTGTTAACCATCTGGGCGCTCAGCTGTATCTTTTCGTTTTAATTAACCTGAAATGTGAATTGTTACTGTTAAGGTTAACCATCTGGGCACTCAGCTGTATCTTTTCATTTTTATCACCTTGAGATGTGAATTGTTACTGTTAGTGTTAACCATCTGGGCGCTCAGCTGTATCTTTTCGTTTCTTTCACTTTGAGATGTGAATTGTTACTGCTAGTGTTAACCATCTGGGCGCTCAGCTGTATCTTTTCGTTTTTATCACTTTAAGATGTGAATTGTTACTGTTAGAGTTAACCATCTGGGCGCTCAGCTGTATCTTTTCTTTTTTATCACTTTGCGATGTGAATTGTTATTGTTAGAGTTAACCATCTGGGCACTCAGCTGTATCTTTTCGTTTTTATCACCCTGAGATGTGAATTATTACTGTTAAGGTTAACCATCTGGGCGCTCAGCTGTATCTTTTCGTTTTTATCACTCTGAAATGTGAATTGTTACTGTTAAGGTTAACAATCTGGGCACTCAGCTGTATCTTTTCGTTTTTATCACCCTGAGATGTGGATTATTACTGTTAAGGTTAACCATCTGGGCGCTCAGCTGTATCTTTTCGTTATTATCACCCTGAGATGTGAATTGTTACTGTTAAGGTTAACCATCTGGGCGCTCAGCTGTATTTTTTCGTTTTTATCACCTTGAGATGTGAATTGTTGCTTTAAGGTTAACCATCTTGGCGCTCAGCTGTATCTTTTCGTTTTTATCACTTTGAGATGTGAATTGTTACTGTTAAGGTTAACCATCTTGGCACTCAGCTGTATCTTTTCGTTTTTATCACTTTGAGATGTGAATTGTTACTGTTAAGGTTAACCATCTTGGCACTCAGCTGTATCTTTTCGTTTTTATCACTTTGAGATGTGAATTGTTGCTATTAAGGTTAACCATCTGGGCGCTCAGCTGTATCTTTTCGTTTTTATCACCTGAGATGTGAATTGTTATTGTTAGTGTCAACCATCTGGGCGCTCAGCTGTATCTTTTCGTTTTTATCACCTGAGATGTGAATTGTTACTGTTAGTGTCAACCATCTGGGCGCTCAGCTGTATCTTTTCGTTTTTATCACCTGAGATGTGAATTGTTATTGTTAATGTTAACCATCTGGGCGCTCAGCTGTATCTTTTCGTTTTTATCACCTGAGATGTGAATTGTTATTGTTAGTGTTAACCATCTGGGCGTTCAGCTGTATCTTTTCGTTTTTATCACTTTGAGATGTGAATTGTTGCTATTAAGGTTAACCATCTGGGCGCTCAGCTGTATCTTTTCGTTTTTATCACTTTGAGATGTGAATTGTTACTGTTATAGTTAACCATCTGGGCGCTCAGCTGTATCTTTTCGTTTTTATCACCTGAGATGTGAATTGTTATTGTTAGTGTTAACCATCTGGGCACTCAGCTGTATCTTTTCGTTTTTATCACCTTGAGATGTGAATTGTTGCTGTTAAGGTTAACCATCTGGGCGCTCAGCTGTATCTTTTCGTTTTTATCACCTGAGATGTGAATTGTTACTGTTAAGGTTAACCATCTGGGCGCTCAGCTGTATCTTTTCGTTATTATCACCCTGAGATGTGAATTGTTACTGTTAAGGTTAACCATCTGGGCGCTCAGCTGTATTTTTTCGTTTTTATCACCTTGAGATGTGAATTGTTGCTTTAAGGTTAACCATCTTGGCGCTCAGCTGTATCTTTTCGTTTTTATCACCTGAGATGTGAATTGTTATTGTTAGTGTTAACCATCTGGGCACTCAGCTGTATCTTTTCGTTTTTATCACCTGAGATGTGAATTGTTATTGTTAGTGTCAACCATCTGGGCGCTCAGCTGTATCTTTTCGTTTTTATCACCTGAGATGTGAATTGTTACTGTTAGTGTCAACCATCTGGGCGCTCAGCTGTATCTTTTCGTTTTTATCACCTGAGATGTGAATTGTTATTGTTAATGTTAACCATCTGGGCGCTCAGCTGTATCTTTTCGTTTTTATCACCTGAGATGTGAATTGTTGTTGTTAGTGTTAACCATCTGGGCGTTCAGCTGTATCTTTTCGTTTTTATCACTTTGAGATGTGAATTGTTGCTATTAAGGTTAACCATCTGGGCGCTCAGCTGTATCTTTTCGTTTTTATCACTTTGAGATGTGAATTGTTACTGTTATAGTTAACCATCTGGGCGCTCAGCTGTATCTTTTCGTTTTTATCACCTGAGATGTGAATTGTTATTGTTAGTGTTAACCATCTGGGCACTCAGCTGTATCTTTTCGTTTTTATCACCTTGATATGTGAATTGTTGCTGTTAAGGTTAACCATCTGGGCGCTCAGCTGTATCTTTTCGTTTTTATCACCTGAGATGTGAATTGCTACTGTTAAGGTTAACCATCTGGGCGCTCAGCTGTATCTTTTCGTTTTTATCACCTTGAGATGTGAATTGTTACTGTTAGTGTTAACCATCTGGGCGCTCAGCTGTATCTTTTCGTTTTTATCACGTTGAGATGTGAATTGTTACTGTTAGTGTTAACCATCTAGGCGCTCAGCTGTATCTTTTCTTTTTTATCACTTTGCGATGTGAATTGTTATTGTTAGAGTTAACCATCTGGGCACTCAGCTGTATCTTTTCGTTTTTATCACCCTGAGATGTGAATTGTTACTGTTAAGGTTAACAATCTGGGCGCTCAGCTGTATCTTTTCCTTTTTATCACCTTAAGATGTGAATTGTTACTGTTAAGGTTAACCATCTGGGCACTCAGCTGTATCTTTTCCTTTTTATCACCTTGAGATGTGAATTGTTATTGTTAGTGTTAACCATCTGGGCGCTCAGCTGTATCTTTTCGTTTTTATCACCTTGAGATGTGAATTGTTACTGTTAAGGTTAGCCATCTGGGCACTCAGCTGTATCTTTTCCTTTTTATCACCTTGAGATGTGAATTGTTACTGCTAGTGTTAACCATCTGGGAGCTCAGCTGCATCGTTTCGTTTTTATCACTTTGAGATGTGAATTGTTACTGTTAAGGTTAACCATCTGGGCGCTCAGCTGTATCTTTTCGTTTTTATCACCTTGAGATGTGAATTGTTACTGTTAAGGTTAACCATCTGGGCGCTCAGCTGTATCTTTTCGTTTTTATCACCTTGAGATGTGAATTGTTACTGTTAAGGTTAACCATCTGGGCGCTCAGCTGTATCTTTTCGTTTTTATCACCTTGAGATTTGAATTGTTATTGTTAGTGTTAACCATCTGGGCGCTCAGCTGTATCTTTTCGTTTTTATCACCCTGAGATGTGAATTGTTGCTGTTAATGTTAACCATCTGGGCGCTCAGCTGTATCTTTTCGTTTTTATCACCTTGAGATGTGAATTGTTACTGCTAGTGTTAACCATCTGGGAGCTCAGCTGTATCTTTTCGTTTTTATCACTTTGAGATGTGAATTGTTACTGTTAAGGTTAACCATCTGGGCGCTCAGCTGTATCTTTTCGTTTTTATCAATTTGAGATGTGAATTGTTACTGTTTGTGTTAACCATCTGGGCGCTCAGCTGTATCTTTTTGTTTTTATCACCTTGAGATTTGAATTGTTATTGTTAGTGTTAACCATCTGGGCGCTCAGCTGTATCTTTTCGTTTTTATCACCCTGAGATGTGAATTGTTGCTGTTAATGTTAACCATCTGGGCGCTCAGCTGTATCTTTTCGTTTTTATCACCTTGAGATGTGAATTGTTACTGCTAGTGTTAACCATCTGGGAGCTCAGCTGTATCTTTTCGTTTTTATCACTTTGAGATGTGAATTGTTACTGTTAAGGTTAACCATCTGGGCGCTCAGCTGTATCTTTTCGTTTTTATCAATTTGAGATGTGAATTGTTACTGTTTGTGTTAACCATCTGGGCGCTCAGCTGTATCTTTTCGTTTTTATCACCTTGAGATGTGAATTGTTACTGCTAGTGTTAACCATCTGGGCGCTCAGCTGTATCTTTTTGTTTTTATCACTTTAAGATGTGAATTGTTACTGTTAATGTTAACCATCTGGGCGCTCAGCTGTATCTTTTCGTTTTTATCACCTTGAGATGTGAATTGTTACTGTTAGGGTTAACCATCTGGGCTCTCAGCTGTATCTTTTTGTTTTTATCACCTTGAGATGTGAATTGTTACTGCTAGTGTTAACCATCTGGGCGTTCAGCTGTATCTTTTCGTTTTTATCACCTTGAGATGTGAATTGTTACTGTTAGAGTTAACCATCTGGGCGCTCAGCTGTATCTTTTCGTTTTTATCACTTTGAGATGTGAATTGTTACTGTTAAGGTTAACCATCTGGGCGCTCAGCTGTATCTTTTCGTTTTTATCACCTTGAGATGTGAATTGTTACTGTTAGTGTTAACCATCTGGGCACTCAGCTGTATCTTTTCTTTTTATCACATTAAGATGTGAATTGTTATTGTTAAGGTTAACCATCTGGGCACTCAGCTGTATCTTTTCGTTTTTATCACCCTGAGATGTGGATTATTACTGTTAAGGTTAACCATCTGGGCACTCAGCTGTATCTTTTTGTTTTTATCACCCTGAGATGTGAATTGTTACTGTTAAGGTTAACCATCTAGGCGCTCAGCTGTATCTTTTCGTTTTTATCACCCTGAGATGTGAATTGTTACTGTTAAGGTTAACCATCTGGGCGCTCAGCTGTATCTTTTCGTTTTTATCACCTTGAGCTGTGAATTGTTATTGTTAGTGTTAACCATCTGGGCGCTCAGCTGTATCTTTTCGTTTTTATCACTTTGAGATGTGAATTGTTACTGTTAGTGTTAACCATCCGGGCACTCAGCTGTATCTTTTCGTTTTTATCACTTTGAGATGTGAATTGTTACTGTTAGTGTTAACCATCTGGGCGCTCAGCCGTATCTATTTGTTTTTATCACTTTGAGATGTGAATTGTTGCTGTTAAGGTTAACCACCTGGGCACTCAGCTGTATCTTTTCCTTTTTATCACCTTGAGATGTGAATTGTTACTGTTAGTGGTAACCATCTGGGCGCTCAGCTGTATCTTTTCGTTTTAATTAACCTGAAATGTGAATTGTTACTGTTAAGGTTAACCATCTGGGCACTCAGCTGTATCTTTTCATTTTTATCACCTTGAGATGTGAATTGTTACTGCTAGAGTTAACCATCTGGGCGCTCAGCTGTATCTTTTCGTTTTTATCACCTTGAGATTTGAATTGTTACTGTTAGTGTTAACCATCTGGGCGCTCAGCTGTATCTTTTCGTTTTTATCACTTTGAGATGTGAATTGTTACTGTTAAGGTTAACCATCTGGGCGCTCAGCTGTATCTTTTCGTTTTTATCACCTTGAGATGTGAATTGTTACTGTTAGTGTTAACCATCTGGGCGCTCAGCTGTATCTTTTCGTTTTTATTGCCTTGAGATGTGAATTGTTGCTGTTAAGGTTAACCACCTGGGCACTCAGCTGTATCTTTTCATTTTTATCACCTTGAGATGTGAATTGTTGCTGTTAGTGTTAACCATCTGGGCGCTCAGCTGTATCTTTTCGTTTTTATCACTTTGAGATGTGAATTGTTACTGTTAGTGTTAACCATCTGGGCGCTCAGCTGTATCTTTTCGTTTTTATCACTTTGAGATGTGAATTGTTACTGTTAAGGTTAACCATCTGGGCGCTCAGCTGTATCTTTTCGTTTTTATCACCCTGAGATGTGAATTGTTACTGTTAAGGTTAACCATCTGGGCGCTCAGCTGTATCTTTTCGTTTTTATCACTTTGAGATGTGAATTGTTACTGTTAGTGTTAACCATCTGGGCGCTCAGCCGTATCTATTTGTTTTTATCACCTTGAGATGTGAATTGTTGCTGTTAAGGTTAACCACCTGGGCACTCAGCTGTATCTTTTCCTTTTTATCACCTTGAGATGTGAATTGTTACTGTTAGTGTTAACCATCTGGGCGCTCAGCTGTATCTTTTCGTTTTAATTAACCTGAAATGTGAATTGTTACTGTTCAGGTTAACCATCTGGGCGCTCAGCTGTATCTTTTCGTTTTAATTAACCTGAAATGTGAATTGTTACTGTTCAGGTTAACCATCTGGGCACTAAGCTGTATCTTTTCATTTTTATCACCTTGAGATGTGAATTGTTGCTGTTAAGGTTAACCACCTGGGCGCTCAGCTGTATCTTTTCATTTTTATCACCTTGAGATGTGAATTGTTACTGTTAGTGTTAACCATCTGGGCGCTCAGCTGTATCTTTTCGTTTTTATCACTTTGAGATGTGAATTGTTACTGCTAGTGTTAACCATCTGGGCGCTCAGCTGTATCTTTTCGTTTTTATCACTTTAAGATGTGAATTGTTACTGTTAGTGTTAACCATCTAGGCGCTCAGCTGTATCTTTTCTTTTTTATCACTTTGCGATGTGAATTGTTATTGTTAGAGTTAACCATCTGGGCACTCAGCTGTATCTTTTCGTTTTTATCACCCTGAGATGTGAATTATTACTGTTAAGGTTAACCATCTGGGCGCTCAGCTGTATCTTTTCGTTTTTATCACTCTGAAATGTGAATTGTTACTGTTAAGGTTAACAATCTGGGCACTCAGCTGTATCTTTTCGTTTTTATCACCCTGAGATGTGGATTATTACTGTTAAGGTTAACCATCTGGGCGCTCAGCTGTATCTTTTCGTTATTATCACCCTGAGATGTGAATTGTTACTGTTAAGGTTAGCCATCTGGGCGCTCAGCTGTATTTTTTCGTTTTTATCACCTTGAGATGTGAATTGTTGCTTTAAGGTTAACCATCTTGGCGCTCAGCTGTATCTTTTCGTTTTTATCACTTTGAGATGTGAATTGTTACTGTTAAGGTTAACCATCTTGGCACTCAGCTGTATCTTTTCGTTTTTATCACTTTGAGATGTGAATTGTTACTGTTAAGGTTAACCATCTTGGCACTCAGCTGTATCTTTTCGTTTTTATCACTTTGAGATGTGAATTGTTGCTATTAAGGTTAACCATCTGGGCGCTCAGCTGTATCTTTTCGTTTTTATCACCTGAGATGTGAATTGTTATTGTTAGTGTCAACCATCTGGGCGCTCAGCTGTATCTTTTCGTTTTTATCACCTGAGATGTGAATTGTTACTGTTAGTGTCAACCATCTGGGCGCTCAGCTGTATCTTTTCGTTTTTATCACCTGAGATGTGAATTGTTATTGTTAATGTTAACCATCTGGGCGCTCAGCTGTATCTTTTCGTTTTTATCACCTGAGATGTGAATTGTTATTGTTAGTGTTAACCATCTGGGCGTTCAGCTGTATCTTTTCGTTTTTATCACTTTGAGATGTGAATTGTTGCTATTAAGGTTAACCATCTGGGCGCTCAGCTGTATCTTTTCGTTTTTATCACTTTGAGATGTGAATTGTTACTGTTATAGTTAACCATCTGGGCGCTCAGCTGTATCTTTTCGTTTTTATCACCTGAGATGTGAATTGTTATTGTTAGTGTTAACCATCTGGGCACTCAGCTGTATCTTTTCGTTTTTATCACCTTGAGATGTGAATTGTTGCTGTTAAGGTTAACCATCTGGGCGCTCAGCTGTATCTTTTCGTTTTTATCACCTGAGATGTGAATTGTTACTGTTAAGGTTAACCATCTGGGCGCTCAGCTGTATCTTTTCGTTTTTATCACCTTGAGATGTGAATTGTTACTGTTAGTGTTAACCATCTGGGCGCTCAGCTGTATCTTTTCGTTTTTATCACGTTGAGATGTGAATTGTTACTGTTAGTGTTAACCATCTAGGCGCTCAGCTGTATCTTTTCGTTTTTATCACCTTGAGATGTGAATTGTTACTGTTAATGTTAACCATCTGAGCGCTCAGCTGTATCTTTTCGTTTTTATCACTTTGAGATGTGAATTGTTACTGTTAGTGTTAACCATCTGGGCGCTCAGCTGTATCTTTTCGTTTTTATCACTTTGAGATGTGAATTGTTACTGTTAGTGTTAAACATCTGGGCGCTCAGCTGTATCTTTTCGTTTTTAGTGAGCAATGTGCTCATTTTGATGGCTTTACTGAGCAACCTGCTCATTTTGATGGCTTTACTGAGCCATCTGCCCATTTTGCTGGCTTTACGGAGCAACCTGCCCATTTTGATGGCTTTACGGAGCAACCTGCCCACTTTGGTGGCTTAATTGAGCAACCTGCCCACTTTGATGGCTTTAGTGAGCAACCCGCCCATTTTGATGGCTTTACGGAGCAACCTGCCAATTTTGCTGGCTTTACGGAGCAACCTGCCCATTTTGATGGCTTTACGGAGCAACCTGCCCACTTTGATGGCTTTACGGAGCAACCTGCCCATTTTGATGGCTTTACGGAGCAACCTGCCCATTTTGATGGCTTTACGGAGCAACCCGCCCATTTTGATGTCTTTACGGAGCAACCTGCCCATTTTGATGGCTTTACGGAGCAACCTGCCCACTTTGATGGCTTTACGGAGCAACCCGTCCACTTTGATGTCTTTACGGAGCAACCTGCTCATTTTGATGGCTTTACGGAGCAACCTGCCCATTTTGATGGCTTTACGGAGCAACCTGCCCATTTTGATGGCTTTACGGAGCAACCTGCCCACTTTGATGGCTTTATTGAGCAACCTGCCCACTTTGATGTCTTTACGGAGCAACCTGCTCATTTTGATGGTTTTACGGAGCAACCTGCCCATTTTGATGGCTTTATTGAGCAACCTGCCCATTTTGATGGCTTTACGGAGCAACCTGCCCATTTTGATGGCTTTATTGAGCAACCTGCCCATTTTGATGGCTTTATTGAGCAACCCGCCCATTTTGATGGCTTTATTTAGCAACCTGTTCATTTTGATGGCTTTACTGTTTTTCACTCTTTCATTCTAAATTGCCATCCGGTGACAATGAAGTACCTCACGCCCTCGGCGCTGTCAATTTAATTTAAAAAAAAGCCAAATACGCTTACCGAATACATAAAATACTTCTTGTGTTTTAACTCAGCCTACCAAACGATCATTTTGAACTCTACAGTAATCTATATAGTAATCTAAGAAGCACTTTAACCTTGCACCCGCTATGGTCGTTTTTAATCCGTGTTATTACCTAAATAAATCACTATTATTGAGAATGAAATGTGTGTTTAAACATCAAGATTTACAAATGTTTGCTCTCAAATTAAACAAATAATACGAATTGTCACAGACTGGAGGCTGTGGATCGCGGTGGCGAGACACAACTTCATGTCGGTGATTTTTTTTTTAATCTGTCGCTTGAAGTGTTAAAATTATCATTGTTACACATTTAAAATTGTGGATCGAGCAGCGGGACACAATTTCAAGTGGGTATTTATTTTTTTTAATCTGTCGTTTGAAGTGTTAAAATTATCATTCAAGTGCTCTCATAGCCTTCCCTTCCCTGAAATGAGTTTAAGATAACATTGTCACTGATTTGTAACATAAATATGTTTGGAAAAAAATTAGTTTTTTAGACGTTTCCTTATTTCTCCTTCAAAATGGTATAAATAATGCAACAAAGCATGGGAATTATAAATCGAAATTTGAAATATTTTATTCACAGAAAAAAAATTGTAACATAACAGTATTATATTATTGACTTGCGACATCTAAAAGTTTGGCCCTGAACAAGATACGAGAGTTGCCATTGGCTTCACAATTAGCTTACTTTGCAATGAATACAATTTCACGTAATTAAAGTACTGCATGCATATTAATGCTTATTCTTATGACAAATCTAAAATTATAAATATATAACAAAGAGCAGTCGGTGGGTCTGCAATGAGTTGGACCACAGACGCTCCCAGTAGAATGTGTTACATCAAATGTCTGGAAGAGTCTAGACATACAATGACAATTGTATGACAGGCAACGTAAACGGGATAACTAGTGTACATTTTATTTTCAGCTGATAACAGTTTCTGTGCTGTTGTTTTCGGATATCATCGAATTGTGCCATTTCATGGCACCTTTTGTTGTAAGATGCATTTTGCGTCCTGCTAAATCTAGCACAGAGTAACATCTGGTCTCGTATCTGAGCATTAAATTTTACCCCCCCCCCCACCCCCAAAAAAATACAAATAAAACATGTTTGTTTTGATAGTAGATTATCCTGCTTCTGTTAAACCATTCATTCTATCCATTTTTCGATGCTCAGTAGAGAAGGCATAATGATCAATATTCAGTAATTGGATTCCCTGTATGCATTCATGTCCATTTGGGGAATCCCTTATGATGCTATTCACGTCATCCAATTGTTGCTCTCTACATCCAGTGAGGTAATTCATTGTGCAGATGTATGATCTATCAGGGAATCCCCTTTGTCACTATCCACGTTAAGTTGGGGGAATTCTTGTGTAGATGTATGATCTATTGGGGATTCCCCTCTGTCACTATTCACGTTCAGTAGGGGAATCCCCTGTGTAGATGTATGATCTATTGGGGAATCCCCTCTGTCACTATTCACGTTCAGTAGGGGAATCCCCTGTGTAAATGAATGATCTATTGGTGATTCCCCTCTCTCACTATCCACATTCAGTAGGGAAATCCCCTGTGTAGATGTATGACCTATTGGGGAATCCCTTCTCTCACCATCCACGTTAAGTAGGGGAATCCCCTGTGTAGATGTAGCATCTATCGGGGAATCCCCTCTCTCACTATCCACGTTCAGTAGGGGAATCCCCTGTGTAGATGTATGATCTATTGGGGAATCCCCTCTGTCATTATCCACGTTAAGTAGGGGAATCCCCTGTGTAGATGTATCATCTATTGGTGAATCCCCTCTCTCACTATCCACGTTCAGTAGGGGAATCCCCTGTGTAGATGTATGATGTATTGGGGAATCCCCTCTCTCACTATTCACGTTCAGTAGGGGAATCCCCTGTGTAGATGTATCATCTATTGGTGAATCCCCTCTCTCACTATCCACGTTCAGTAGGGGAATCCCCTGTGTAGATGTATGATCTATTGGGGAATCCCCTCTGTCATTATCCACGTTAAGTAGGGGAATCCCCTGTGTAGATGTATCATCTATTGGTGAATCCCCTCTCTCACTATCCACGTTCAGTAGGGGAATCCCCTGTGTAGATGTATGATGTATTGGGGAATCCCCTCTCTCACTATTCACGTTCAGTAGGGGAATCTCTTGTATTGCCTTGTGATCCACTGTACTGTGTACTGCGGAAACCTCCTCCACTAGGTGACCCCCATGTAGCCGGGTGGATGGTAATGGCCGATGTGATGGAGCTATTCTTCCGGAGAGTGATGAATGATTGTGACTAACTCGTCCATTACCCATAGTAGCGTTCATTACTCCCACTCGCTTACGGCACATAAGACACAGAGCTTCACGGAAATGTTCATTCAGCCAGGCGTAGAGGAACGGGTTCAAACCCGATGACGACATGGCGATTACCCTGAGCAAGGCGTCTGTAAACTTAAAGTACCTCCCACTCACCAGTTGGCTCTGAAACTCCGTGATAAGAGCAAACAGGTGGAATGGCAGCCATGTTAGAACAAACATGAGAACCACAGTAATAAGAACCTTCACAGTCTTTGTGCGGTGCTGCTCTTTTCTCTGGAGTCTGTGACGTATTCTGCGCATGATCAGGAAGTATAAAACCCCAGTGACGCTCAGCGGAAACAAAAAGTGCATGATGGGAGTGAGTGTGGTGTACAGCTTCCGGTAATGTTCACTGGGCCACGCCTCCTGACAGTAGTGTCTGTTTATATACAGGTTGATACTGGGCTCCTCTAATGTAAACGCCACACACTTGGCGAAGATTGCCAGAGGTGACGCCATGACACATGACAAAACAAAGATGGCGGCCACCAGGTAGAGGGCAGTCTGAGGTGACATGCGCTGCCGGAACGGGAACACTATCAGAATGTACCTGGAACACAAGAACATAAGCATAATCCAGCAACATTTGATATCAAGAACAAGTATTACAACATAGATAAAACAGGAATAACAATCAGAAAATACCTGGAAGTAAGAAACAAATCATAATCCAGCAACATTTAGTAACAAGAACAAGTTATAAAACAAAGATAACCAGGAAAACAATCAGAATGTGCATAGAGCACAGAAATAAATCAACATTTAATATCAAGAAAAATGCGATAACGAAGACGAAACAGAACGCAATCATGTACAGAAATGAAAAATTAGTATGTAGGTATATGCTATGCCAAGAGAGCGGATAAAATGGCTGGATATGGAACATGATCGTTAGAAAAAAAAAAAAAAATAAGTTGTATCACCCTGATAAGTAGTGCATGGTGCAAACCACCTACAAAATTATAAAAACATAAGCTGCGTTAACTGTCAAAATAAACTGTTAAGTTGAAGATAAAACTAAACAAAATATGCGGTAGGGCTGGGAATATCATTTTTGTGTGATTTAAAAAAAAAGTATTTTAGATCGATCTGTTAAATGAGTCTGTCACACTTTTTAAACCTTCAAAGTCGTAGTCTATCAATCCTTATCGCGGTTCTGGAAATTATGTTTAAACCTAAAAAATCATGCTAAAATCATAAAAAATTCATAATATCCATAATATGTCAACATGTCCATAGACTACAATTGCGGGGGTTTTTTAATTCTGTGTTGCGCTTTTGCCAGTTAAGCGAGAAATAAGGACGAAATCTAATTTCGGACATGCATGTCCTAATTAAGAAATATGGGAATAACTGATAAATTAGGGGCTTTCGACACACTTGCTACGTTGCCACAGCAGTCCATAATTTAAAAGACTTCCTAGTTTATGGGCATGTTAACATATTATGGCCATATTAAGAAGCCAAAATAAAAATTCTGATTTTTTATGATTTTAGCTTTATTATGTCGCTTCAATTATTTTCCACGAAAAACTTGTTAATGTCAGTATAACCCACATACGTCATGTCTAGACCAACGTTTATTTTATCAGTACACATTGGAAAAAATGAGTGGGTGGCAAAAATCCATAGTAAAAATAGTTATTATTTTCGCACAAAGAAGTCCAGCAATAAATCGACAAAACTATCTGATGTGTGATGTTGACATTAACAGAACAATCATTGTGATATGAGGGCGATTTTCAAGTGCAAGACACCAGTAAAAATAATATGCTTATTCCAAATCTGCCCCATGCTAAGCTCTATATTTTATTTTTCCCTTTTAAAATTGAAAAACAAAATGGCTTTCATAAAGCAGATAAAGTCACAAATATCATGATTATACATCATGTCTGGGTGCACAGCTGACACACAGACTTGACTTTCGTGTTCAAAATAACATTTTTGTTTCGAGGAATCTCGTGGTCAAAGACCTGGTCCACTATCACGTAATTAATGTTAAAAATCCAAGATGACCGCTAATAACACATAAAGTATCATACCTTTTTTTTAAGTCATAGAAATTTGTTTTTGGTGGCTAAATACTTTTTATGTTTTTAATATCGATTAATCTAGTACAGAATAGCAATAACCTCTAACTTCTATTTTACATGTGGTTACAGGGAAAAATCAAAGATGGCCGCCAGTTATACAGAAAGTACCTTTTTTAAGTCATTGAAAGTTGTTTTTAGTGGCTAAATATAGGTTTTCAATATCAAGAAATCTCCTACAGAACATCAATAACCTCTAACATCCATATTACATGTGGTTACAGGGAAAAAGTTTAGGATGGCCGCCAATTATACAGAAAGTATTATAGCCATTTTTTCTAAATGTCGTAGAAAGTTATTTTTGGCGCCTAAATAGTTTTCTGATACATAAACATGTACACAACATCAAAAAACTCAATTTCTGTGTTAAATGTAGCTACGAGAAATGCAAAAATATATGATTTTCTAAAAAAGAACACATTAACTATGGGGATATTGTAGAGAAATGTCATGTGTTACTTTGATCACTGTAGCTACATATAGGCCTGATGTGTATATCTCAGAATTGCAAGAATGCCATCATCTGGCATAGTGATAATGATGAAATAGTCACCCTCAGCAATATATTGATCACATCTTTGTGCAGCTTCGGAATTATTGTAGACATTCCTTTCCTTTGGAGACTTTCTCGTTGTCCTAATTCACACTGAAAGTAAATGTGATAGTTCTTCAGGTGCAACAGGAAACTTTTACATGAGAACTGGTTGCAGTTGTCCAACAATGAAGCTCCAACCACAATCTCATGGATGGTAATTGTTATCTGGCCAGAGCTGTATTTATTGCTAAACATGCCTAAAAGACAACCGAAACAATATCCAGTTTTTTTGTGGCAGAGACTGTTGAATGTGAAAAAATGGCTTTATTAAATAAATTATTACACTGGACTACAATGTGTCGTTTTCCTGGCGCAACATTTGTTTTTTTTTCCCATAACTTTGTGAAATATTGATAATAGATGTTATCATGGCTCTGAATTTGCTTCCGGGGTGTGAGAAACCAGTAGTTATGTAGACACCAGAAACCAATTCCTATGTTATTTGGATTGGAAGCAACGTTATGGCACATTGCCTCGCAGTGGCGGCCATTTTGTTTTTGTCCATTTAGCGGGAAACGCACAAGGTGAAAATCAGGGGTTTAAGATGCAATTCCCCAAATTTCATCTCTTCCTATTTTTTTCCGATCAAAATCATAATTTTAATGGACTATGTATATATATATTCGCCGAAATCTACCTTGAAAGAGTTCTCAATCAAAACTTGCTGTGTTACAATTATTATAGTAATTAAATCTAAGTGCCACTGTTTAATAGTGGTAGCTATATGACCTTCGGGAGCAACGTAACTGAATTCCTGTACCCCAAAAATCTTATTGTAGACACCGAAATGATATTTTCTATGTTCATCGTTAGCCAAGTCGTGATGTAAAAGTTATGTACATTTTGGCGGCCATTTTTTTTTGAATTTTGGGTGGAAAAAGACAAAATAGAGCTTGGCATGGGGCAGATTTGAAATCAGGATTCCCAAATTGTGTAAGAACAACTACATACTAAATTCTACTAAAACCTCTGGTCTAATTAGGATACAATTATCGAGTGCTGGTGTATATAGTGTATATAGTCATATACACAAAACAACATTCACTGATGTATTTCAGAAAAACCTCTAGAACATAATATAACTACTTGTGTGCCTAAACAGTTCTCTATCTGAGAATGGGTTAATTTCCACTTTGAATTTAAGTTTGCTGAACAAAATGGCGTCAAATTCTGGAATGTATAATCCAGCAATAAGATCATTGTGGCAACTGACGTATTGTGGATTTAATGATGAGTCATTTTCGCAGACAGTTTTCTAGAAGTAATTAGCTAAAGTCGGGTAAATGTACAGTGCTTTAGTTAATTTTGTCAGGTACTGAACCAGCAGGACATCTACAGTGTATATTCAGCACCTCGTACTCAAAGGGTTAACCCTCTCAAGCCTGAAATTACCATTGTCATATATTAATCCGCTACAAAGGGCAGGGGCCCTGGTGCAGTGGTTAAAGCTGCATGCTGAGAAAGTCGGAAATCGCCGGTTCGAACCCCGCTCTGGCATTCAAGTTACAAAGAAAAAAAATGTTTCTTCCCGCTCACTCGTAGAAAATCAATATTGTGGGGAGCCTCCGTGATCGAGAGGTTGCGTGCTCGGCGTCAGACCGTAGGGGCTCGAATTCGAATTCTGTGTCTGGAGAGCAGTGTCATCGCATTTATCTAACCATCCTCAGGAGGCTATCTTGTCCCAGTTTAACTTACACTACAATTCTACTGAAAAAATGTAAATTGCAAATTGCTGTCCCCATTCCCGACTTGTAGAGGAAGAAGATTTTTTTTATTTATTTATTAGATTTTCTACAATTCTACTGAAAAAATGTACATATAGAAGCGAGTGGCGACAGTTGACCAGCACCCATGCTATTAAAAAAGCAAGAAGGTTTTTGTTAAGATACATATTAGTAAGTTAAAACCATTAAAATAAGCAAACTATGCTAGAAGTATAAATGCAATTATTAATAAGCATAACATGCTCAGTAGTTGCAAAAGCTTGAATCATTATATAAATAAATAGTATTGTACAACAATACCAGAGAACATATTGTTAAATTAAATTATTGACTTGACGCGGGAGACAAAAAATAAAATATATATAGTTATTATTAAAACATATATATAAAACTTTTTGTTAAAAAATCCTCTAGGTGTATGAAATTAAGTTATACTTCAGAGATGCAAAATGATGCTTTGATACATCGTCAGGGCGGTGCATTTGATGTATGATTGATCACAATCAATTGATTTAATATGTAAATGCGCCATGCTCACATAATCTATCACTATTGCTACATCGCCAACCTTTTTTTCACAATCAATGGGAGTAGGCTTTTTCAATTTTCTCAGTCGATTTTCAATTTGTTTTGCAATTTTTTTTTCGGATTATTTTTTCATCTTCCTCCAACATTGCGGAAACTGTTCTGGTGGAATTTTGTTGTGTATTTTGTCTATTAGATCATTTTGCATGTAATATATGTCCTGTTTCACGGTAATGGTGATATAAGATCTGTCATTTTGCATGGGAGCCGCAAGAGAATTTATCATGATTGTGGAGACGATGACGAATTGACAGGTCATCTTATAGCTTATTTGTCATGGTTGTTCATGTGTTTAATAATGAGAATAAGACATCGTTGTCTGTAAATTAGAACTGGTATCGTAACGATCAGAACGTAACAGCACTCGATTTCGTCTCGTGCTGTTACAGCTCTGACAGATATGACACTCGTTCCCATTTTCAGACAACGATGTATTATAAAATAGTATTCCTCACCTGTCAACAGCTATCATGGTCATTATAATATCATACATGCATTCCTGACCTGTCAACAGCTATCATTGTCAATATATACATGTATTCCTTACCTTTCGACAGCTATCATGTGTTCGTTATATACATGTATTCCTTACCTGTCAACAGCTATCATGGTCATTATAATATAATACATGCATTCCTGACCTGTCAACAGCTATCATTGTCAATATATACATGTAGTCCTTGCCTGTCAACAGCTAGCATGGTCATTACATGTATTCATTACCTGTCAACAGCTATCATGGTCATTACATGTATTCATTACCTGTCAACAGCTATCATGGTCATTACATGTATTCCTTACCTGTCAACAGCTATCATGGTCATTACATGTATTCCTTACCTGTCAACAGCTACCATGGTCATTACATGTATTCCTTACCTGTCAACAGCTACCATGGCCATTACATGTATTCCTTACCTGTCAACGGCTATCATTGTCAATATATACATGTATTCCTTACCTGTCAACAGCTATCATGGTTATTACATGCATTCCTGACCTGTCAACAGCTATTATTGTCATTATATACATGTAGTCCTTACCTGTCAACAGCTAGCATGGTCATTACATGTATTCCTCACCTGTCAACAGCTATCATGGTCATTACATGTATTCCTTACATGTCAACAGCTATCATGGTCATTACATGTATTCCTTACCTGTCAACAGCTATCATGGTCATTATATACATGTATTCCTTACCTGTCAACAGCTATCATGGTCAAAGAGAAAGAACTGATGTAAACTGCCACAGCAAACAGTGTAGGTATCACGTGACAGAGCAGACTGCCAAACGGCCAATCATTGTTGAGTTGGTAATATAGAGAGAATGGTAGGTTGAGTAGACAGACGACTAAGTCAGTGAGGGCCAGACAACCTATAAAGATGTTGGTGGCATTCCACATGTAGTTATTCCTGATCAGGGTGATTACTACTAGAGCATTACCCAGTCCTCCTATACATATTACCAGACAATACATCATAATCATCACAGTACGCTCACATCCACTTCTTAAAGCATCAAACTCATCTGAGTCAGGATCAAAAGCAAAGTCAGAAAGGTCAAATGTGGTCCATGCTGTCAGAAAAGACAGGTTGTCATTGCGGTGAAGGTCACTGGATCCATTGTTGTTCATCAGGTCCAATCACTGTGACATACTGGACATCATATGAGGTCAAAGGTCAAAACTATATCAGCACATAGCATGAATCATATAAACTGACCACTGTGACATACTGGCCATCATCACACGTTAAATAATATGTGTGTTTGCGTGTGAATTTTCTACATTGCATGTACGTTGCTCCATGGAGACACAGAGACCTATTACTACAGTGCACGATAAATCGTGTGTAGAGAGCGCAAGACAAACTAACCTGTTAATATACCTTAGTTTCAAACCAATCATTGCTATACAAAATAAATAGCATGTGAAAAAGTACATTTAACATGTTTAGCTCTGTTGTGTGCTGGTCCGCCCAGTTGAGTTATCCCAGTTTTCTATTCATGCCACATACATCCTGGGTGTTATCCCATTAACATAATCATCATCGAGATTTATTGTCCCAGGTTTTTTATTCACTCATGAAATCATTTTGATACTATAGTATGTGAGTCATTGGCTGACACCTGTTAAAACTCGATGTGTCACACGACTGCTGTATTTCTTCCGACACATCATTATGATAGTTTAATCTATCCAACCACATCGCACTTATTATACTGATTGTTTTGATATCCCAGTGTTTTAATTGTGAAGCTCTATAGTGGATATTTTGTTATCAGGTGAGCTAGATGTCATCAAGATACACTAGGTTGAGGCTCTGTGTGACTCTAACCACATCTACTGTTGCTAATGAATACATTCACTATTGCTGTGTACATTACACCGCTCATGACGCCTATACACATTCCATACCTCCCATGATACGGTTGAAACTATACGCTGACAATCGCAAGCACTGTTTCTCCAAGACTCCTTAGTAGGAAAATACATAACACTTTCTCGAAAATGTAAAATAAACATCATGTGATGATATTCATGCTGTCATATCCTATATGGCTCGGTAGTTACTTAACAAAAGATCACCATCTTGAACAAGCAACAGTAGACAACAGAAGTGCTTTCCTGATCTCTTCGTGTCGTTGTCACTGCTATGTTGGCTGCTTGTCCAGGTGTAATGCTGTCAGTCTATTTTATCACCCAGACCGCGGCCAATAGCTGAACACAGACCTCTAACAGCGACTGCTGATTGGTCATCATCTAAGCCAACATCAACTAAACCAACAGAAACAGCTTTAACAGCATTCAGGAAGAGCGATAGAGGTGATAATGGTGAGAGTAGTCACTGCCATGCTGCTGTTGGTCCAAATGTGATGCTGTCAGCCCGCCTGCTCCCCATTTTATCACACACTCGATATGTCCTCAGCTCCGCGACCAATAGCTGAAGCGGTTGCTGAATGATTATCAGCTAAACCAACAGCAACAGCTTTAGGAGCATTCAGCTGGCATAACTGACAACAAGAGAATACCGGTAGCTATGATAGCAAGGCATCTCGTGATAACAATGAGAGTAGCAGGGGAACAGGAGCGGCTATAGCCAAATCAGCATCACCATCAGCAGCAACATATATTAGATCCAGCAACAATAGTTGCAGCAGCTGCCACAGTAGCATCTACATCAGCAGCATTATGAGCAGCTCCGCCCACCACAGCCGCTTTCTGTTTGATCTATCGCTCTACACCTATTTGACCATCCACCAAGGACCGTGTGTCTGACGATGAACATTCCAGGGGCAAACGTACACAAATAACAGGACGATCAAAACATATATAGTGCGGCCGTGGACATGTTCTCTAGAGGTACCGAGGTCGAATCCACACTGAGGCGGATATTGTAATGATCATCGTCATTGTCGTTGAAATGTCTCTTGAAATATTTGATAAGTTCTACTTATGTCACTGTGTCGATATATTTACACACAAAACAGAAAGCAAAGTAGAACACACTCTCTCATTCCAGATCTAGAAAACAGTGGGATTCAATCTCCACCTTTTAATTATCTGAACCATTAAATGTATTGGTGAATGAATGAATGAATGAATGAATGAATGAATGAATGAATGAATGAATGAATGAATAAATGAATGAATGAATAAATGAATGAATTAATGAATGAATGAATAAATGCATGAATGAATGAATGAAATACCTGACAGGCACGATACATTAGTTCAATGCTCTTTCTTCCTGTCTATCTATCTGCCACTGTACATGACGAATAAGTCAGGAATTTGTTTTAACCATGTCATGTCGGTCTGGCACCTTTTTAGACTAGGCAGAATCTGAAGAAATGTGCTTATAAAAAGTCATGGAGGCATTTTGTGTTTACGGCTGGCAAACATGTTTTCTAGATGTATTAATATGGCCTAAGTCCAAATATGGTGTTTGCCAGGCTGGATTTTCAACGACTAATCCTGTAATGGTAAATTCCAAAATGGCCGCCACCGAAATAACTAAAATCTAATAATTGTCATATCTTTGGAACCAACCACGATAAAAACACAAATAAAACATGTATTAATACATTGTTGGACACAAGGAATCCATTGATACCATTACTTAGTTGATAAAATGTAGTCAAATTAACATAGGAACCATATGTGCACTACATTGGCTCGTTTTTAATAAATAAGGTAATATAAAAAAGAGAACATTTCAAATAATTATATATATAATTGATAAAAGACACACCAATAACATCCATGAGTTTAAAACACTTTAATTTTATAACAAAATGAATAGCCTGATTCAATAACTCAAATATAAAGAAACAAAATTACTGATTTAAATCCTACTGTTAAAGCGAGGGTTATTGTGGTTTGTGAAAGTACTGCGAGTAGAACTTATCAGGACAATGTCTGAGAAAAGGAGTCCTGTGATGCCATTACTTATTTGATAAAATGTAAACAAATCCACATAGGAGTCATATTTGAACTAAATTGGCTCGTAATTTCCATAAAGAATACAAACATGAGGTCATTTAACCACTAGAAAAGCGTGTGCGTATCCATAAATCTCATAATAGCTATACAAAATAACCACGATCCCGAAAGAGAAAACATCTCATAACTAGGACAGCTTATGGTATATACGCGATCGAGTATAATAATACGCAGTATAACTTATTTGTGCATGTTTAACTTAATCACTGTCCTGTGTGATATTTCAGCATCCATCCTTTTATATACATGGCAAGCGCATTTTTATGCAACTGCAGGGCTTGATATAGCTAAACTTGGAAAAGGCAATTGAACGCAATTATATTGAGGGAACCTGTTGCCTAAATTTAAATACTTTAATCGAAATTGGACATGACAATTTCGTTCAACTTTTTTGTTGAACGAAATTGTCATGGACGATTCCCATCAAAGTGTTTAAATTTAGGCAAAAGTTTCCCTCAATATAATTGAGTTCAACTGACTTATCGGTAAAACCACGTGACATTATTTCGGTGCATGCTCTGGTGATAGGTGGGTGCGAAAGAAAGTGTGGCACTAAATGACTATTCGTGCGTTTCCACCCCATATCGGTTACCACTGCAAGAATTGGAGATGAACAATTTGCTTGGTTCCACACTCTTGATTGGTAATGGGCCCACCTGATGTGTAACTGTGCTGCATCTGATGTTCACAGTAGTTTCTCCTTTGTTTGTCCCATACAGAACAGCTTCACTCTGGCTTCATCACACATATTCCCATCAGGAACTCCATATATGGTACAGATCTAGCTGTACCTTCTGAATATTGGCCTTTTCCAAAATCAGTCAAATAGTTGCGATGTTAGTGGAACACATGTTGTTTTCTTATTGTGACCAGCAAATTGTATCGAATGGTATTTTTCTCCAAATTTCATGCACTTGGATATATCTAGGATGGTTAGATATACCTGCTTTAATTAATAGAGATAAGCATCCTATTTGCAGTAGACAAGGAGATCTGTATCACGTACTGACACCACCATTGATTCCATGCGAACATGAATACAATGCAATATTAGGTGTGACTGTCCGCTTCCTCGTGGTCAGCTTCAAGTCTTGACAAAGTTGGGTTAAACCACTTGACAGTAGTCGCTTCAACGAATCCACCAGCAACCACAATTACTTCGTCTGATGGGCTGTGTTCAATGAGGTAGTTAGTAGCAGAAAGCGATTTATTTCTTATTGTCTTCAAGTGTCATGAAATTAGATCAATCAGACGGAAGAGGGACCAATTCCTTTTCCATCTATCGTCTGACTGTTCGATGACCTTTCTTACGTTTGGTTCTTCTTCCTTCTTCGATGCACTTGCTTCTATGACAATCAAATGTTACATCAATCCAAATGATGGTGGCCCCCATCTTGTACACAGTATTGACAAATGTTCTTGCATAGTCTTCAGAAGTTTTGGTATTTGGAGGTTTGGCAAGAGCCCTCAACGGCGCTTGAGCATCAATCAATAGACATCTTGGTCCATCAAGGGAAACAGTTGTTGATGTTGCTACATCCTGTGTCAATACGCCGGTTAACGAAAACTTGTTTGCTGAATGCAGAAAGCCCCTGGTTTTAGCAAGTGATAGTGAAACCGACATCAACTCTTGCTGCAGGATCTTAATTGTTAAGGTTGACCTCATGCCATACCATATAAGCAGTCATAAGCCTTATGTAAAATAAGCAATATGGTTCTGTCCACCTTAATAGTGTTTTGCTGGCATTGGACGTCCGGCACAATAAGAATTGCTACTCCTGGATGGTAGCAATTACAACATCCTTGTTCATCATATTCTGCGTGGTTTGTGATTTGTTATGAAACACTCCGTGTGACTAGTCTGCTTTCATCACTGTCACCCTTTGACCTCTGGCCTGTGGCGGCCTCATATTGTGTGTAGTCATCATCATCTTTATTATCTTCCTCCTCATCTAATGCAAGGACATTATTCTCTGTGAAATGTCGTCAGTGTCAAAGGGAGTTCCAATGTAAGCTAGCTCTGCTCTCAACTCCTCATGAACACTACCCAGGTGATCATTCAGTCGTGGAAGCAATATTTGTCAAAGAGTTTATGCGTTCTCATTGAACGTGCATAGCCTTTAACTGTCATCACTTTCTGAGAGGTATTACCCACAATATCACATTCTATCCACAGCTCAAACAAGCCACATTTATCCATGTGGTAGCCCAAAAATTCCAAGAAAGTTTATTCCTATAATATTGCAGCCGACCGGGGCTGGGCTTCAATACATGTGTATCCCCTGATCATCAGCTTTAGATACAGTGCCTCATCGACTGTTAGAACATGTTCCTGCTGCAGTGATTCTGCTACACGCGCATGACAACAGTGTTCAGTTTATCCAGTTTATGTGCTGGAGCTGGCAATTTTACGTAGGTATCCCACTGATGCTTTCTCTGCATTTATGGAACTGACCTGCTAATTAAACGAAGTCCAAGAAGGCATTTGATTTTGAGACGAGCGGCCCATTGTAACGACCATGTGCTTCCCAATGAACGTTAATGGCTGGTGGACATTCATCATTGCATGAGTAAACCAATCTGCTGTGTAATCTTCAGTAAATGGACATACTGGCAGTATGTCGTTCATTACATCTGGGATTCATAATTATCGTTCAGTTGACACCTTGATACCATCCAATATATTGGCTTTGGGTGGACCTATTTGCCATGATGTAACCTGTGTAGCATGTGTGTGGATCAAGAATACTGACAGAATTGTTTTGTGAGCCTACAAGCTATCGCGTCATTCATGTGCACATTACTATGCACTTGCATATATAAGCTGTCCAAATTATGGGGTATGCCTCATGTTTTCTGGATCGTGTATATTTTGTACAGTGATTGTGAGGTTTACGGATACGCAGACGTTTTTATAGTTGTTAAAATGTCCTCATGTTTTGTATTGTTTATAAAAATAACTGCCAATTTAGTTCAAATATGACCCCTATGTTGATTTGTTTACATGTTATCAAATAAGTGATGGTATAACAGGAGTCCTTTTCTCAGACAACTCTACTCGCAGTACTTCCACAAACTACACTAACCCTCGCAGTAACATAATTATAGTAGGATTTACATCAGTAATTTTGTTTCTTGATATTTGAATTCTTGAATCCAGCTATTGATTTTTCTTTATAAAATCAAAGTAGATTAAACTCATGTATGTTATTGGTGTGTCTATTATAAAAATTCTAAATAATCTGTAATTGTTTGAAATATTCTCTTGTTTGTATTATCGTATTAGCGAAAAACGAGCCAACTTAGTTCAAATATGATACATATGTTAATTTAATCACATTTTATCAACTAAGTAATGTTAACAATGGATTCCTTGTGTCAAACAATGTATTAATACATCTTTTATTTGTGTTTTTATCATTTTTGGTACTAAAGATATGACAAATAATAGATTTTAGTTATTTCGGTGGCGGCCATTTTGGAATTTACTATTACAGTATTAATCGTGCAAAATCCAGCCTGGCAAACACCATATTTGGTTTTAGAACATATTAATACATCTAGAACACATGTTTTTTAGCCGTAAACACAAAATGCCTCCACCATTAACATTTTTTCAAATTCTACCTAGTCTATTTCAGTCGCTGGGTGTTTGCAGTGAGGGAACGCAAATAAATGTGATCATTGGATAGCTGTCAATGTGAAATTGATTTGTAAATTAATGGAACACCCCCCCCCCCCCCATTATTATAAAGGCCATATCTTGCTTGTTTATAATATTATCTTAACTAATGACATACAGTTGGTGAGATTTGGCCATGATTTATAATCCCGGTAGGTGGTGTATTTGTGTCTACAACAGACAGAAATCAGTCAGAATAAAGGCAACAATAGATCTGTCAAGCTGTGCGTTGTTTCCGCTATGATTTATGTCTCTGTTGATGTCTCAAAAGGCCCAGTTCACATTAACACCCACCCAACAATCACGTTGAACCAATGCTAACTTGCTGTTCACCCAATGTTTGAAGGTTTGTGTGTCAGTCGGGCACAATCATGTACCTCTAATGTACTATGGTCCCCTTACTTGTTCAATAAATATGATGTGAACCGGTTGCATGGTTGCTGTCTCAGGGTGTACATGACATCTAATGTTGATCCAATATCTCGATTATGTATCATAACATTGGTAGACATACTGGAATGGGTCTCGCCAGATCAGATCACAGAAGATGGTAGAATGTGGTACCCGGGAAACACAAGGCATTACCCGGGAAACATGAGGCGTTAACTAGGAAACACAAGGCGTTGTCAAGGAAACACTAGGCATATTTCCCACGAAACATGATTTTGTCCTACTCTTTTCAAAAATCATTAAGATACACACATTATCATCAGCAACTTCCATTTGAGCATTTGAGCAGTTTCGATCACTGCATATATACGCACAACCAGGATGCCCAGTATACGACCAAGCCTGGATTCGAATTCGATACCTCATAGCCACGAATACCGACATACCATCCTCCTTATGTAAACCAAACAACCAATTAACCCAGAAAACACAATGTATACACTGATTTAATGTCGATTAAACGTTGCCCGTCATTGGCGAAAGCGGCCAACTTTAGTCAAAGACTTGGTTGTGTTTGTTGAGAAGAGTGAATGAATGAATGAATGAATGAATGAATGAATGAATGAATGAATGAATGAATGAATGAAGGGAGGGAGGGAGGTAGGGAGGGAGGAAATAAATGTACAAATGAATGAATGAATTAATGAATTAATAAATGAAAGAATAAATGAAGGAATGAGTTAAGGAATGAGTGAATGTGTGAACGAATGAATATATGAATGAATGGAATGGAGGAATGAATTGGGGAATGAATGAATGAATTAATAGATGAATGAATAAATGGGTGAATGAATGAATGTATGAAAGAATGAATGAATGAACAATGGATGGGTTTCTTTCCCATATTTGTGCACATGTAGGCTGAGCTGGGGCATACAAAAGAAAGAAAGGGAAACCAATAGCTTTAATATTGATAAACCTTCTGGGACATCGGCCCAGTGTTGTATTCAGAGTCTGGCACGCGATAAAACCTAACTATATCCACCTGCAGAGCATGAGAAGGCAAACAGATCACATTTTGACGGCGTGTTCCCAGCGGACGTGTTCGGTTTGATAAGGGGACTCGTGATGCAGGGAATATTGACATATCAGCTGAAAACTGTTTTGTGTCGGGGAACATGCCTAAAACGCCCACTCTGCCCAAAACGCCCACTCACACTTTCTCAGCGGCAGATGCGTGATTGGAGATATGCAAATGTTTTCTGAGATAGTATAGATGACGTCATCCATCTTGTTGTGCAAAGAAACACAGTGTTGAAGACGAGACGGCTATCATCTCAAAAGCAAAAATGTAAAAGGATGCTTTTTCTTAGACTTTTCATTGTTGAAGTGCGGCATGGGCACCAAATATCATAGGTGGGATAACTTGATCAAACTTTTTTCTGAAAATTTCCAGCCACCACACAGCCACCACCACACAGCCAAGCACTGACATGGTGGGCGTTTTGTGAGGAAGGCGAAATGCAGTGTGGGTTTTACGATGCTGAACACATTTGGCTGCCATTGTGAAGCCACAGTACAGTTCTCTATTAGTCCCCAAGTAACTATACTGCATCTCATCACGGACACAGCTGTTCTAGAATCCAGCAATTCCTGGTTTAATACGGGTGTCAATTAAACGGGTATTAGTCTGATCCAAAGTTGAAGCTGACTCCATTTAATACATAGATAATTATTTAACTTTTCTAATCACCCAAAATAACATATATATGATTTGTATTATATTGTAAAGTAATGTTTTTTCACTGTAATTTTAATTGCACTCAAGTAGCATTTAAATATATTAGTTAAAAAGTATGTTTCTGTTTCAGTAAGCAGTCAAAATTACATGGGCGTTTGGCTTTGAACTGTGGGGGCTACTTTTCGTAGATATGGTATAAAATACTAAGTAATGACTAAGCTTTGAGTTTTTGAATTTATATTTTATTATTTTTTTCTGATATAAAATAGCCGTACATATTTTGATTTACTAAGCAATCATTCATTGCTGTTAATTGAAGAAATCTGACTGATGAGTTTTGTGACCCGGAAAGGTAGAGGGTGCAGTGTTGGATGACGCGGGAAAAAAACAAGCTTTAGGGTATTTGTTTTACAGACCGCCCACTTGAACTGGGCATTAGCTATTTCAGACACAATAGATTAGTTGTGTAAATGTGTTTTGTATGGTTACATATGAATGTTAGTATTGTCGGTCTTAACCCTTACAAAGCTGAAATATTTTTTCATAAACCGTGGAGACCAACGGTTTTTTTTAAGACAACATAAAGTTAGCTCTTTCTGATTCATTTGAATACCTATTTTATGGGTCTGTGGCCATAATTTATTTTTAAAATTCTTTGAGGGCGGGGATCGACTTTTGACGTCTAAATCTAACGTACATGAACATCAGATTCTGACGTCTAAATCTGACGTACATGGACATCAGATTCTGACGTCTAAAGTCGGTCCGTGCGCTGAAAGGGGTAATGTCTACGTCAAAGCAGTCAGGCATCTGCCGTACATCACTTTAACAAAACAAAACACTCGACCACCTGAGATCAAAACCAATGAAGCTCGTGATCACTGGACACTCTCTGAATACCAGAGGTCAGGTGGGGTCAACTCCTGGTGAACCAATCCCTAATTGATCGAAGTGTCTGTCTTGTCTCTTTGTTTATTTCATGATCCTGATGGTAAACAGATGGCTGACAATCCAATTATCGCCCACTCCACTGCTCTGACTCTCTAAGTGGGAATTAACTCTGTTAAATATATATCTCTATGCCAGACATACCAGACTTCCCAGACAAACACATTTGCACCCAATTTGGCGGTGGCATTGCATTAAATCAGTCAACGTTTTCCGTTACCACGCAACATCTGACAGGTGAATATTTATGCATTTAAATTTAGAATTGACGCTTTTATCTATCTTTAAACACATCCTAATAGTTATGTCAAATAATTAGGTTTGATATTCTCAGAAACTATTCTAACGTGAATTATATAACAAAATTATTAAATTTGACAAACCTTTTATTACTCGATGATGTAGAGTGTTCTTTTCATGCTTCCTTCTGTCGCGATATCGCCACAATATCATTGTCAAGTAATATGCACTCACTCACTCACTCACTCACTCACTCACTCACTCACTCACTCACTCACTCACTCACTCACTCACTCACTCACTCACTCACTCACTCACTCACTCACTCACTCACTCACTCACTCACTCACTCACTCACTCACTCACTCACTCACTCACTCACTCACTCACTCACTCACTCACTCACTCACTCACTCACTCACTCACTCACTCACTCACTCACTCACTCACTCACTCACTCACTCACTCACTCACTCACTCACTCACTCACTCACTCACTCACTCACTCACTCACTCACTCACTCACTTACTCGCTCTTTCGCTCGCTCGCGAGCTCGCTCGCGAGCTCACTCACTCACTCACTCACTCACTCACTCACTCACTCACTCACTATAGAATAGAATAGAATAGAATAGAGTAGAATAGAATAGAATAGAATAGAATAGAATAGAATAGAATAGAATAGAATAGAATAGAATAGGATAGAATAGAACAGAACGGATTAGAATAGAATAGAATAGAATAGAATAGGATAGAATAGAATAGAACAGAACAGAACGGATTAGAATAGAATAGAATAGAGTAGAATAGAATAGAATAGAATAGAATAGAAGTGAATAGAATAGAATAGAATAGAATAGAATAGAATAAAATAGACAGGATAAGCTGGTCGCCATCACAGGACACAGATGGCTCAGATGACGTTTTTGTAGAGATAATCCTAAAGGAAATTAACACCATTACAACATCACTTTTTCAACCCTTACCTTTCAGCATTAGAGCCAGGACAGGACAAAATCAATTAATATAAAGACGTGACAATGTATACAATTCACATGTGTTACAATATCTTGTTTGTTTTCCATATTTCATGTCTTCCACAATGCGGTCTGTATTATAGGCAGTCAGTATTTCTATTTGTCTTATGACTAACAGAGATTGTGTGGCATCTCTGCTCCGACTTTATTTGAGTTGATTAGGAAGGAAAAGGAAAGTTCACAATGGCTAATGAGAACACTTCACAATGTATGACTATCTATGTAGCAGATTAATATACACAGGTGAACAATTTATATTATTGTGAGCCGTCCATTGAAAATATCTTAACCATTTAAAGTCTGACTTTACCATTGTCATCTTCATCCTC
The DNA here is from genome assembly GCA_964017125.1 of Flabesymbios commensalis. Classification (NCBI taxonomy): domain Eukaryota; kingdom Metazoa; phylum Annelida; class Polychaeta; order Terebellida; family Flabelligeridae; genus Flabesymbios; species Flabesymbios commensalis. Next base: position 80,291,135 of record OZ024913.1, on the reverse strand, counting down.
TACAAGCCGCAAATTGCTGTCGCAATTCTCGACTTGTAGTGGAGGAAAATGATTTGATGTGATTTGAAAATTAAAGAAAATTGCCATGTATTGGCAAACCAGTTTCATGGAAATTTTCGTTTTAAAACCCTTGGTTGTAAGAAAATTAAGTCCGTTTTCAGGCATGTAAAATGCTGCTTTGATGCATCGAGAGGGCTTAAAAGCTTTTAAACACGAATTGGCACAATACCTCATCCATCTTTCACATAACAGAAACCATAGCGGCAGGCATATAGGCGGAGAAAGAAAACATACAGACGATGCAAACAGAAGGGAAATCAATTATATTGGACCGTTTGAACATCAATATATGTAAGTTAAACAGATATTAGAATTTATCACCCACTTCAAGTTGTGATTCGCGATAGCGAGACACAACTTCAAGTCGGTGAAAATTAAAAAAAAATAACGGATTAATATTGGCCTGTCTTCACTAACATTCGAATTGTCTATGGATGACAAATCTCTATTGAAAGGGCTACATGCCAACAGATCACAAAAAGGTAGTTACATAATATAAAGTTCCAATATCGATGTTTCCAGATTGAGCGGAACAGACATTCACACAATGCTTTGTTCTCTAGAGAGACCGATATGGCTTCAGCTCCAATCTCGCTTCAAAGGGCTACATTCCCGCAAATTACAAAGAAGTAGTTACATAATATACATTTACGATATCGATGTTTCCAGTTTGCGCTGAACACAATGCTTATTGTCTCCAGACAGACTGATATGGCTTCAGCTCCATTATCACCACGTCCAATGTAAGCCAACAAAATGATCAGACACGCAAAATGATCAGATCATTCACTCTTATAACCAGATTACATTGACCTCAACACAAACATGGCTGGTGGCCGCACGCTGTCTGAATTAGCATGATACGCTTTGATTGATTAATTTGTGTGAACGAGGGTCTACCAGGATTTCACAGCGTGTTGGTATGTGACACTTTCAAACCCATAGTTAGAAGTATACCGCTATATAATTACTAAACCTTACAACGCTGAAATAGTTTTTTTTTATTTGAAATCATCATAAAAGTCTTTATTAGCTTTTTCTGGTTCATTAGAATACCTATGTTATGGGTATACGCCATTTAAAAATAATTAATTATTTCAGTGTTAGGACCATCTTTATACGTTAGAATCTGACGTATACAGACGTCAGATTCTGACGTATAAAAACTGAACGGGCTAATAGAGATACCGGTTGCAGCGCGGCATATTGTGGTTGGCTCACTGTGCCAGCAGTAAGTATTCAGGCTGACATTTGATTTAAGATTTTTCTTATACAATCGTGCTTTTAACGTCTTGATGTTCAAATAGATCATTTCAATTGTCCATGTGGTTTTATGATTTTAGGCCACATTTGTGCACGAATAGGCTAAACTGGACCAGGAAAACGACCTGAGGATGGTGAGATGAATGAGATGACACTTCCCTCCAGACACATGACTCGAAATTCGATCTCTGGTGGTCTGAGGCCGAGCACGCTATCTCTCGGTCACGGAGGCTCCTCACAATATTGAATCTTCATGAGTAAGCGGGACAGAAACATTATGTCTGTGTCTTTGAAACTTGAAGACCAGAATGAGTTTCAAACCCGCGATCTCCGACTTTCCATGCAGGCCGCTTTACCCACTGCACCAGGGCCCCGCCCTAGAGATCTGACAAGGTCAAAGGAAATAAATCGTCATAAATCAGTAATGACTCACAAAAAAAAACAATTGAAAGACCACGTCAGCACTGAATCATAAAAAAACGAGCAGTGATGGAAATATCATGTAATAAGATCACAGGCATCAACATTTGCCGTCCATTAAGACGCTTAGAAGACATTTTACAGTAAAGCATACATTTGAAAAATGAAAAAAATTTTGAAGTAAAGAATCAGTTCTTTTCAATTTTCACTCATATTTTATTTTTTTCTGATAAGACTGTTATTTAATCGCGGATATCTCGTAGTTTGAGTGAGTAAGTCGTAGCCTTAGAAGCCTCTACTTGATGTACTCGTTTCAAAATAGTGGTTTATTCTTATTTTACGGTTATTATTCTGCGTTTTGACAGAGCCAACTACGGACATTAAGCCGGTGCACATAATAGCTCTAAGCTGGCAATGTTGAGTAAACAGGATGTTTGTCAGTGCTGAGTAAAATAACGTTTAACCTTACATATCTTTATATTGAAACATCCTATAATCAGAGATTTTAATATACAGATATATAAGGTCAGAATGTCCTTTGTCAAGTTTTAGCGATTACCGCCTTAGAAATGACAGTGAAGGTTTACACCTTGGAATTTTATTTTAGATTCCTTCGACTCCATTATGTCTCCATTCAGTTTTAGTAAGAGGAATAACGACTTATTTGTGCTCGGGATATTCTCTACGGGGACGGAGAAGCCACAATGAGGAGATTTCCCATAAAAAAGTGGGATTACAAAGCACGTGACTGTCACATGAATTTAGTCTGCCAATCATTTCATAGATTGCCCACCACGTGACAGGTTTGTGACTGTGGTCCGCCAATCATTTTACAGATTATAGAGCACATGTCAACATAGCTATTCAGCTGTCACATAACTTGGCAGTGCTGTTTTTTTTGTATTTGTTATTTTTACTGTTGAGGTTATATACAGAAATCCCAATATTAATAAACATTGTAAAATGCAATATATTAAAAGTCCTGCACAATCTTATCCTCTCTGAAGGTGACATGGAAAATTTGCACCGAAAAGATCACATGGCAATAGTTGTATCCCAGCAAACGCGATGCATTGATACAATGTTGGTATAATGTTAGACCATCGTCTACGACGCTTGCCCAACAACAGGTCAGCATTGGGTCAGATTCATGTGTTTCCTGTGATTATTCCGTCTTGTTTACACTTTATCGCTAAACACGACCATATTGGTTTTAAATCCTTTCGCAATTAATGGGAACGAAATGTGTGCTTAAACATCAAATTTTGCAAATGTTTAGTCTCAAATTAAACAAAATTATTATGAGTGATTTGTGTAAGTTGTGGGTCGCGGTAGCGAGACACAATTTCAGGTGGGTGAAAATTTAAATTATTCAATTTGGCGCTTTAAGAGTTAACATATCCTGTCAAAAGAAACCTCTCACAAAGGTGGATAGACGACTTATCAGAAAACGACAACAACTTTTTAAACGACGCAATAACTCAGCGGTTGACAGAGATAATTATAATCAGATGCGAAACAATATAGTGACCTTAATACGTTTAGCTAAACTTAGTTATGAACTGAAACGAGAAAATATAGTATCTAACCCAACATTAAATGTTAAACAATGGTGGAAAATAATAAAGTATGAAATAAAAGGTTCCCAACAGAGTGGCATACCTTTCTTAGAGTCTGGTGGAATGACAGTTGTCGATGACTGTCAGAAGGCTAATTTATTAAATAATTACTTCGTGGAACAATCAACAGTAGATGATGAAAATATGATACTTCCAGATATTCCCATTCTTAACTATCCCCAAATCGATGATATTGTTATTAATGAAAATGATGTATACAAATTATTATGCAATCTTGATGTGAACAAAGCGACAGGGAATGATCAGATTGGCAAAAAATTACTAAAAGAGGCTGCTCCGTCAATATCTAAGATCCTGAGTAAAATCTTCAACACCTCAATTCAAAACGGAAAATATCCACAAGTATGGAAAAACGCATGCGTTATACCTATTTTTAAAAAGGGATCTCACTCAAATATAAATAACTACAGACCAGTTTCTTTGCTACCTTGTGTATCTAAAATATTTGAAAAATTAGTATTCAACCATATCTTGAATTACCTAAGATTACACTCTGTTATTACAGCAAAACAGTCCGGTTTCATTCCAGGCGACTCATGCGTGAACCAACTTCTACACATTTCTCATAAAATTTATCAGGAACTAGACAAAAATAACTCTGTGAGGGCAGTTTGTCTTGACTTTACGAAGGCCTTCGATAAGGTCAGTCATAAAGGTTTGCTATATAAACTAAATCGCTGCGGTATAAAAGGAAATAGGTTAAGATGAATGAAAGATTATCTATCAGACAGAATGCAAAAAGTGATATTAAATGGTAAATCATCCTCCTGGAAAAAAAATACTGCAGGGGTTCCTCAAGGTTCGGCTCTCGGTCCCCTTTGTTTCCTAGTCTATATAAATGATATTGTTGAAAATATAAACAGTCATATATTCCTTTTTGCAGACGATGCCTCTTTATTCGGAACAGTTGATGAAGTGTCTTTTCATGAGGACACCCGATTATTAAATGAAGATTTGAATCGTTTTTCTCTCTGGGCAAATCAATGGAAAATAATAATTAGCATACCCAAAACAATAGCAATGATATTCTCACGTAAGAAACAACCACCCCAAGAACTACCTTTAATTTTAAATAATAATAGGCTGAAAAATGTAAAGCAGCATAAACATCTAGGCATTACTTTTACACAAAATATGCAGTGGACAACCCATATAGACAATATAGTATCCTCAGCAACCACCAGGATTCATCTTATGAAAATTGTTAAATACAAATGGCCACGTAATAGTCTTTTAATATGTTACACAAATTTTATCCGGCCATTAATAGAATATGCTAATGTTGTGTATGCAAATTTATCTATTCAGGACAGCAATAAATTAGAAAACATACAAAATGAAGCTATGCGAATAATAGCAGGAGCTAAGCGTTTATCATCAAATACAGCATTATTAAAAGAAACAGGCTTTAAAACTCTCGCTAAACGCAGGAAATCTCACAAGATGATTGTTTTTTCCAAATGTATTCACAGGAAACTGCCATCACTTATAACGACAGAATGTATGCCCACTCAACTCCAATCCAGAAACACACGAGCCGCATCATCAGTCACATTTAGAATACCCAGATGCAAAACATCTGCTTTTATACAGAGTTTCTTCCCCAGCTGTGCCAAAACATACAACACACACGATACTAACTTTAGATCTGCCACACTCACAAAACAGATAGCACACTACAAACACGAAATAAAAATCACACGCAACGGCTACTTCTCACTCAACCATAGACATATACAAATAACACTAGCTCAAATTCGCTTAGAATTTAGTAACCTCAATAAGCATTTGTCTGCGAAAGGATGTTTAAATAGTTCCCAATGTGAATGTACAGAAGCAGTTGAAACCCCTCTCCATTATTTCCTTAAATGTAAACTTTACAATATGCATAGACCGATAATGATGCAAACCTCAAGTAAATATGTAAATCATGTTTCAGACTCCACACTGATGCATATAATTCTAGAAGGGAATGGAAACGAATGTAGAAAAAAATGTAGAATTAATAACAGCTGTATCAGACTTCATAAACAATACTGGGCGATTTATCTATTAATTCTATCAACTATTTGACAACTTCTCATAATTTATATAACCTTTTCATCTATAAACATGGTAACATATTTATGCAGATTTTATTTTACTTTATTTTATTCTACTGTTAAGCATCGGTATCATATAATTTGCATGCCGATATGTTGTTATCCAGTTGATTATGAACTACTTCATTATTATAATTTGCACATATCATTGCACACTTTTATTACACACTTTGTACTACTACATAGTACTATAGATTATTTCTACTGTAGTAACATCTGTATCGTACTTCATATATAATGTAGGAATATTTGACTAGCAATTTTTTCATCACCTATTTGACCACTTTTTTATGGTTAACATAGCCTGTTCATCCATATTTATGTAGACTTCATTACACTGTCAAACACCATAATTTGCATGCCGCTAATCAGTTGATTATGCACAACTTCGCTGTTACAACTTGCACGTATTATTGCACACCTCTTTTGACGACTACTCACAATTTAATTAACCTATTCATTTGTAATATATTTATGCATACTTCATTTTACTTTTTACTCCACTTTGTATTATTGTATTACTACATAATTGAGCAACGCTTTTGAGGAGTGTATATTGTATTAGCTTCTGCTATTGTACAATCCTCGTTAAATAAATATATTTATACTAAAGGTGGATAGACCACCTGACTGACACGTGACCGCGACAGGTGACCAATCACAGCACGGATTACACATCACATGACAGACACGTGACAGAGCTCTGCCTATCACGTCGCTCACACATTATAAAGATAATTAGACCAAAGGAACTCTTGAAAGCTTTCTCAGCCCTAGTTCAAAGGAGCTGAATCCAAAGAAGATAAGTAAGATTAGCTAATTGAAAACCAGTTATACACTAAGCACACGTTGAACCAATGTTGGTGTCACCATGGTCACATTGGGCCAGCGTCGCAGACAAGGGACCAGCACTAAACTAACAACGATTCAGCGGATCGTGTTTGCTTGGAGACACATGGGACACATTATAAAATATGTGAATCATCCATCACGTCATATTCAATCGGACCCTTACAGCGCTGTAATATTTGTGTATAAACCATGTAATGGAGACCATGTACATTGACATAGTAGCAAAACAACCTGAAAAAAATGAGCATTACGTACCCAGTCCACGAATTTCACTCGCTTGAAGTTGTGGATTGCGTCAGCGAGACACAACTTCAAGTGAGGAGGAAAGTCCACGGAAGAACAATTTGACTCATGTGCCGCAAAGTGTCACATAGCAACATGCTGTAAAATCCTGGTAGATCCAGCTTCAAATATCTGAGCTAACTAAGTCACACTAATTCAGACAGCGTCCAACCACCAGCCATGTTTGTGTTGAGGACAAGGTAATCTGGTTATAAAGGTGAATGAACTCTGGCGTGTCTGATCATTTTGTTGGCTTACATTGGACGTGGTGATAATGGAGCTGAAGCCATCTAAGTCTCCCTAGAGAACAAAGCATTGTGTGACTGCTTGCTCAGCTCAATCTGGGATAGATATATAGAGTGGAACCATGTATTATGATGGAGCTGAAGCTATCTAATTTTCTCTGGCAAATAAAGCAGTGTGTCTGTTCAGCTCAATCTAGGACAGATCGATAGTGGTACCTTTTCTTATGCAACTGCATACTTTCTATCTATTGGGATTACGTCCTATTGCATCGATCGTGAAGCCTTCTACATGCTCTACCGTTTCTAGATCGATGCATTTCTCACTTAGTTTAAAACTGGAAATTACCACACACCTGGCAGATTCAAATCAGTGATTTAATATATTGTTAGTCAAGCGCTGCAGACTGTTGCCCAACCTTATCCAACAGCCCAGACCTACCGTCTGCTCAGGTGGCATCTGAAATAACAACATTGTGCCAGCGTAGGGTCAGCATCAATTGTTGTTGATATGGTGTCTAAGAATTAGTGTGTGGGTGGAATGCTTAACGAGAAAATGTACGTGTAGAAAGCATGGAAGAGACCAGAAGACCAGATGACAGGCATAAGAAAACACATGATTTATAGATGGCTTGGGGGAACCCAAGAGGGACTCGTAGGCCCCCCCTAGGGGACGTTAGTGACGGCGTAACAAAAAATCAACATTCACACGTCATAACATGCACAAGTGGGGAAATGGGTCTTTCATAAAAAAAGTCTACTTCTGTTTAAATGGCTGATTGTGTGTCTACCCAACTGCGTTTGTATCAAAGTAAAAAAGTCCCCTCTGATGTAGTAAGATAAATAAAGACAAATTTTAATTTCGGACTTGCATGTCGAAAATAAGAAATACAGGAATAACTGATAAATGGGGCCCTCAGCACACTGGCTACGTTGCCACAGCAACCCAAAATTCAAAAGATTTCTGCAATTTTAGTCTATGGACATGTTCACATATTATGGACATATAAAGAATGTTTTTAGCTTGATTGTGTCGCTTTAATATATTTTTTCATTTATACTATGAACTGGTATTTATATGATTTAATCCAGACATTGTCAATATCACTCACCAAACAGACAGTGTATAGTTTTTAATTTCCTAATTACCTCAACAACTACATCTGAGACCAAATGATATGTTGCGCCCAGAAAAATATTTTTTAACAGAACGTAGGTTGATTGATTGTCAATGCGACTGACTGACTGACTGACTGATTGGCTGACTGGCTAACTGATTGACTGGCTGGCTGGCTGGCTGGCTGGCTGGCTGGCTGGCTGGCTGGCTGGCTGGCTGACTAACTGACTGACTCACTGACTCACTGTATTGTATTTATTGGGATGCTACATTTTATATACAACTTTTTATCCTAAATTCGCAAATAATAATTCCATGAGCTCGTAGTTATGATGAAGAACACCTCAGAGAACCTGATATAGGCTTTCTTTGGATTAGATTGTGTCCACGGGCAGCAAATACGCTATGATTCAACCAACTGCTGTTTTGATGTTAAGCCACCGTCCACGACGCTGGCGCAACACTAAAACAGCATTAGGCCAATGTGTCGTGTTTGCGTAACTGGTCAGGTCCAGACAATCTGATCAAGTAGCCTATCTGGTCAGCCGTGGACGAGCCCACACAGGCCGTGGATTGTTGTATTTGTTTCAGACGGGGAAATCTGCGTTTTCCAAAATGGCGGTGACTGAGAGCGATCGATAAAACCCCAAGGTCTGAAAAATGCCCATAACTTTTTACCGACGTTGTGACAAATGAGCTGAGCATGCGATCATGTAGCTGGAATGTTGCTGATTCTAATCAACCTATTCTTGAACTGATCGAAACCAAGTCTTAGATACGACCGGCTAAAGAAAAGTCCCACGATTTTGGTCGGGCTCAATCTGCGGCTGAAACCTTTAGTTGGGAGTTCAGTTTCGGCCACATTGGGACTAGTATCTAATCAGCCAGTGCCAATGATACATTTTTTTCTAGTCCTTTGTAAGCAATGCAGTATTAAATGGATTCTAAAGGTTGATATTTTCCACTAGAAAATCGAATGTCGTTATCGCTGTGAAAATAAGCCATGGCCGGCTGGCTCGATGATAAAAAAGGACAAATTAAATCATAGCCAATCTGTTAGCTTCATTCAGAGACTGACAGACTGACAAACTGGTTGTCTGGTTGGGTGGTTGATTGGTTGGCGATGTATCTCAATGACAGGCTGGTTGACATGCTGGCTAATCGGTTGGCTCACTGACCGGCTGGTTGACAGGTTGGTTGATTGGTTGGCTAACTTACCGGCTGGTTGACAGGTTGGCTGATTGGTTGGCTAGCTGACCGGCTGGTTGATAGGTTGGCTGATACAATACAATACAGACAGACAAAGAAAAGTCATTGGAGAAGTATTTGTCATAGAAATGAAAGAGATATATGTACATGTATATACAAGATTGTTAATTTTTTAAAGTAATATGACAATGTACATGGTATGACATACACAACTAAAATCATGTTAAGTGGCATTGCCAAAAAAAACCTGGGTATTTCGATAATATAAATGACTACTACTAAAAATGAATTAAAAGGCATTGCCAAGATAACATAGAGGTCTATCATTTTGTTTCCCGCACCAAAACCAGAGATAAAATAGCTACTATGTATGACATACTAATTATATTATAGTAGCAAAAAAGACACTCTGGAAAGCGTAGAAACCTAAAATATATACAGGTGCATGATTATGCTACAGTAACTGGAGTATGCAATAAGCCAATGGTAAAATTTATATGGTATTTTTTAAAATTAAATATAATATCATGCAAGTACAATAAAAGTGGCATAAACAGATAGCTCCGAGTCATGTGACCATGCAATCACAGTCGCTATGAGCGCGGAGATTCCCTGATATTGACTAGTGGTGCAAACTTAACGACGTAATAACAGTAGTAATGGCGGTTAAAAAAAATTTGTGCAACTCACACAGGACATGGCCCTCGCACAAAAACATTACAGCTTATTTTAATTCACTATATTGATTAATTCATACTGTTTCAATCACGACCTCGTTAGTACCACATACTCGGAGTTACAATCGAAGAAAAACATTCCCGACCTCATAGAGAACATCAGTTGACTTAGCAACTCTGAAATCCTCCATAAGGCCCCACCTCGGAAACGTCCCTAACCGCCCCTAAAAAGCCAAATAAAAGGATCCGAGAGCAACAATCGTCCTGATATGTGGTAATACCCAAGTCAGATCATGAGGGCATGACAATATGAATAATATAGCGACAGGTGACAGATTTATTATACTCAGTATTTTTAACCCTTAATTTGTTTAAAGCAACAATAAATAAATTTCGCTAGTGACTTCACCACTGTTATGTCTCTAGATGGCATAATTCTTAGAAACATTTCCTTTGTCGGTTGTATATTGATAGTTGCGGCTACAGAATCAAACAAGATTTCGCGTTCATTATTCATAGCGCTACAGTGGAGAAGATGATGTATTTCGTCGTCAATTTTGTTTAATTCACACCTTGTGCATATTCGCAGATTTTTTGGAGTGATTGGATTATTGAATCGTCCTCTTTCTATATTTAGATCATGTGAGCTCATTCCATATCTCGCCATTGCTGTTATGAGGTGGTTCCCCCTTATGTGTAAGATATATGGTTCAACACAGAAATATTTTTTTACTAATGCCTAATTATGTGCGCAGCTTACTCGAGCACTCAAGATCTTTTCTCCACCGCTGTGTAAATATTCTAACTACTGATTCTTTAAATGAAACCATGAATTTATTTGTATCCCCAATATTCTGCGATTTCCAAGTTTGATCAAGCCCGGTTCATTCAAGGACAGAGCAAATACGGGAACACCGATTCGTGAAGCCAATGGCATCTAGCTCAAGTAGCATATTGTAGGCATTCGTGACTGGATGGCTCTGAAATATTTTTAGAATTGTACACCAATATTTTACAGCTTTTATGTGTTGGATGATGAGTGGAAATCGACACGGGTCCCCATATATCGCAGGTGTAGGTGTTTGCTTTCTGAGGCCAAGTGTGGAATTAATAAATTTCAGATGGATTTTTCCCGGATCGTTAACATCATCGCCTGTATACCATGTATCACTTCCATATTCTAGTATGGGCAATATTTGGCAATCAAATACCTTGAACGCAATAGTGGGTGACAATTTACCAACCACACGACGGGACTGTTTACGTAGAGCAAAGATTGCTTTCCCAGCTTGGAAAGCAAATAAATGAGAAAAAGTTTCTTTTAACACGTTATTGGCGGACTTGGTGCTATACACTACACGAAGGTATTTATATTGTTCAGCCTTTTCTATAATGTTATCACCATTATCACCATATCACGTCCATTAAAGATAAGAACTTTTGTTTTAGGAATGCTTACTATGATATGCCATATGAATACAGGGCAGTTAGCTGTTTTTGTAATCCCTTGGCAGATTCTGAAAAAAGGACAAGGTCATCTGCAAATAACATATATACCATTAGTAAGGTGTCCACAGCGATACCTTGATCTTGGTCAAATAATGCGGATATGTCTTGTAAAAATTCCGTGAATAGTTTGGGACTGAGCATACCGCCTTGTAGAACCCCAAATTCGCTTTTTAATATGTCCCTGATACGCGAGTCCCATTTTACACGGCACTCTGCTTTAGAAAACATGTTTTTTATTTTTTTTAGCAAATTGCCGTCTATTCCCCTGTTCAATAAATTGTAGTATAATGCTGTTCTATCAGTATAGTCAAATGCTTTTGTGAAATCGAGAAAGCATATATACAGGGGTTTAAGAAGACACCTTTGTTTATCTATGATGGCACATAGTATGAGTATATCGTCCGTAGTTCGCAAATTGCTTTTAAAACCAGCTTGATAGGGATTATTATCATTACATACTTCTTCGTTTTTTAATGAGAGTCTGTTATTAAGTATAGATTCAAATAGTTTCCCAATACACGGCATGACTGTGATTTTTCTGTAATTATCTGGAACACCATGGTCCCCCTTTTTGTGGACAGGTAGGATTATACCGATAGCCCATCTAGATGGATATTCTCCATTGGTAAGAATGGTATTGAACAACAATTATAATGCTGGCAAGAGTTCATTACATCCATATTTGTAAAATTCGGCAGAAATACCATCTACACCCGCTGTTTTCTTCCATTTCAACTTTTGAATCGCCTTTTTAATTTCTTCTGCAGTTATGGAACTATTTAGGAGCTGTGTCATATTAGATTTATCTGCCAAGGTAGGCCCTGTAGTAACATTTCTAGGATTTAAGGATTTTCAATACAATACAATACAATGCAATACAATATGGTCACCGAGAGATACAAAGACACATACAAAGTCGTAGGCGAGCGCCGGAGCGGCGATCACTTCGTTTTTATAAAATACCTAACAAATTGGAAAATAACTATAGGAGCCTCTTCTAATATTTTATATTTTGTTATTGTAATTTGTGATTGTTCTTTTAAGCCATGCATTCATCTATGGGCATACTAACTGTTGCATTGATACCACCCTGCAAGGGGATCAAATTATGTTTGACTTAAAAAAATGGATTTTCTATCCAAATTTGTCGGCCATTTTGGATTTGAGGGTCAACAATGTGTTTTAATACTAAATTGACGTGTAGTCGAATTAGCCAAAAAAGTGTATTTATTCATATTTGTAGCTTTTAATTGTCAAAAGTTTTTTTTTCATAATGGCGCAGGCGGCCATTTTGGATTTACGCCTCTGGAAAAAAATGCCCGGATTTTTGCGAGGGACACTTAGGCTTAATATTTTTTAAAACGTTTAAGGAAGTCAAATCGATCATCACAACATCGTAGCTAGAAAGTGGTCATGAAAGTTAGGTTTTTCACCCTACTATTAAAAGCTTCACACATGTTCTGATTATCCTCCCAATCATTAGAAACCAGCTCCCGACAGAAGTATAGGAGACAAGCCAACATAGAGCCACAGATTGCAATATGTTGGAACAGATTCGAATCTGTGAGAACATATTTGAAACCGCTCCCAAATGTTTTGATCTGTGGCCACCTATTCTAATCTGTTCCCATGGATTCGAAACCCAAGGTCATGTTGAGGTCATCTCAAGGTCACAGCAAAGTCAAATCAGCGCAAAATGGTTGAAAGTAGATATTGGACCAGCACTTCCAATAAATCGGTCGGAGCCCAACCCCAGTACACATGGTGACACTGGTTGGTGTTTGGTTCCATATGGGAGTTATCCCAATGTCATGGTGAGGTTATCTCAAGGTCACAGCAAGGTCAAATCGGCTTCAAAAGGTTGACAAAGGTTTATTTTTGTTGTTTCACTAACATTATGTTAACTTGTAATGTATATGATGCATTGGAGCATACCTAGATCTCGTCACGGACCTACACCAAAACACCCCCGAGAGGTTACAGGGATAACATAGGGGTTGGAGGTTTTTTTTACCACTCCCTTTCAAATCATCTTTTAGTCAATACTGTCTGATATGGCAGAAATGGTCCAAATAAGACACTGATGTTATATTTTGACCAATGGCCAATATACATTGATAAGGCCCAACCTGAGTAAACATGGTGGAATTGAGTTTATTTCACAGGGTTGTTATCTCAAGTTCGTGGCAAGGTCATCTGAAGGTCACGACTAGGTCCCATCAGCTGAAAACAGCTGAAAATATCTTGTTTTTGCTGCTTTTTCTTGATGAGAAAAGTAGTAATATGGAAGTTTGTTATTCATTAGCTTATAGTAAAACAGTAGAATATTTCAATTAAAATAAATCTTTGAATTGAAGCTAATTTTTTTTATTAAATAGAGGATCGGTGAGTGAAGAATATCTAGCCCCATGCATTAATCTAATAGTTTTCTCTGTAATTTTGAAATACTTGTATGTTCATAGTCTCATGCTAGTGTACAGTAATTGAGATGTGATCAAAATAATGAATTATATAAAGTCAATAATATTTTTCGTGATAGAATACATTCTAGCCTATTTATGAATCCAAAAATCAACAAGGGTTATTTTAATGTTATCTATTTTCAGGATAGGAATCCATACCCTCTCGGGGGGTTTATAAAATAACATTCACGTTAATAGAAAGGCGACGTCGTTGATAAATTGCACTATAATTGTGTGTGGTGATTAACAGATTCAACTCGCCCTGAATTATTATTACATCTATTACACTCTAACTCTATTTGTCTTGATAACAATTGTATTACTTACAGATGTAGATAGTCACAACAAGCTACACATTGTATTTAACAGGTTATGTAAAATACCTCATATTGCTCTTTCATAATAATATATCGCTTGAGTCACTAGTGTACGCTAGAGTTCACTATGATGTCGCTAAAATAATATGAAGCTCAATTTACTTTGATATCGCAATCATGTAATTGAATTCATCATGGTATCACAATCATGCAGCTCCCGGTACTATGATATCGCAATCATACAGTTGAATTCATCATGATATCACAAATTGATAACTTTGGTCTCCATGGTTTATATCAAAACTTTCAGCGCATTGAGGGTTATTGGGATAGGAAAAGTGGCTAACAATCCTAATAACTAGCATTGCATCTAACAGTGACATAAAATATTGATACAGGGAATACAGACATCTAACAGCCACGAAAATTTAATTAACTTTCGTTTTTATTGGTAAAATCTGATATAAATTATTCGATGCATGTCTCTATCTGTCCCTGAATTGTCTAGCATATTTTATTAATTTGAAAACAGAATGGCTTGCAAAATTACCTTCACCAAAAACGAAAACATGTTAATTAAATTTAGAATGAAATTTATCGTGTAATTGGCCATGTAACTCCGGCTAAAACTAACACAATATCTAATTAAAATAAACACAACTACCGTAGGCCGCAGTATTTTCCCATGTAAAAAGTATCAAGTATAATTAGGCAAAATACAGTTAGTTGATGTATACTATAGAATGAATGGATGAATACATGTATATGAATGAATGAATGAATGAATGAATGAATGAATGAATGAATAAATGAATGAATGAATGAATGAATGAATGAATGAATGAATGAATGAATGAATGAATGAATAGATGAATGAATGAATGAATGAATAAATGAATGAATGAATGAATGAATGAATGAATGAATGAATGAATACATGTATATGAATGAATGAATGAATGAATGAATGAATGAATGAATGAATGGATTATTGAATGAATGAATGAATGAATTAATTAATGAATGAATGAATAAATGAATGAATGAATGAATGAATGAATTAATTAATTAATTAATGAATGAATGAATGAATAAATAATGGATGGATGGATGGATGGATGGATGGATGGATGGATAGATGGATTTATGGATGGATGGGTGGATGGATGGATGGATGGATGGATTGTATGGGAGAATGGATTAGATGAGTGGATGAATGGATAGACGAATGCGGCGTTGGTCTTTTTTGTGTCCACACAATATAAAGTGGACTTATGAATCAGATGACAATGATCCAGATATGCATGATCCAAAATGCAAGACAGGTGGTCCGGTCACCAATGGTCCCCACAATGGAGTTATGGTGTGATTAGTGCTGACCACCAGGCACACATCAGGACCCCTGTCCTGGTGATGGGTGCGACAGAAAGTCTCAGGCATTTTAACAACAACTCTGAAATATTTTGCATAAACCAAGACCAAAGGGTTTGTTTTAATTTGAAACCATCATAAATGTCTCAGTTAGCTCTGTCTGCTTCATTCGAATATGGGTCTATGATCATTAAAATTTTCTAATCCTTTCAGTGCAGTGATCGACTTTATAGACGTCAGAATCTGTCGTGTATGCTGAAAGAGTTCAGTAATCACTCATGTTGCAGTACATTTGTATTGATCTGTCATTCATTCTGTTGGCGTAAAATAATCGTAATTCAAGACAAATGGCCAGTTTTACGATCAATGCTGGTATGCGCGCTTTCCGTTAAAATATGCCCAAAACATGATGCACCATTACTGATTGTCCTGTGTAGCTTTGTATCATAACTTGGTGAAAGACTGGGTCGTATGGGAATTCGCGATTTTGAGTTTAGACGACAAAATCTATCACTTGGATAAAGACGGATCATATGAAAATTTTGTTGACTTTAGACGTCAGAATCTGAAGTTTACAGACGTCAGATTCTGCATCACTGAAAGAATAAAATATTTAAATTGGCCGTAAACCCATAACACAGGTATTCAAATGAAGCGGAAAGAACTAACTAAGACATTTATGATGATTTCAAATTAGAAAAACCGCTTTGTCTTTACGATTTATGCAAAAATATTTCAGCGCTGTAAGGGTTAATTTTGCTGTCAAACAATGACGATTTTTGTCTTTAAAGCCAAAAAATGGGAGCTTGGCAGGATATGTTGAGTGTTATTTAGCAGTGAATGGGGTAATGACCCCATTCATCATATATGGATCTCCCACCGGACCTAATTATGTGTTAGGCATATAGCTAATCCACCTACAATACATTTATTTCATATTAAGTTAAAATGCAATTTTATTTTCAAATAAATAATATTGAAGTGACAGCTTATTGACAGATTATGATATGCTGCAAAAAATAACAGAAGTAATGATGAACTTGAATCGGTTGGTATCAGAAAAATAAAATAAAATAATAACAATGACAGTTATATGCTGCACAACGACATAGGAAGTAATTGATTATTTGTTTAATATATTTGAAATCACAAAAATATCAAATTAAAAAAAACTACTCAAAAGGATTGTTGGATCCGTGCAAACAATAAATTACTTGTAACGAAAGCAGTAAGTGCCTTTTGGCTTTGTACGGCATCATTGTTTTGCAGAAATACCCACGTTCCTTAATTATATCCGATCCATTTCTCTCTGGAACGAGCTGAGTAATTTAATCTTCAAACAGATGGATTAAAAGTGACAGCTAAATGACATTATCATCTGATGCATAGGAGAGGGAAACGACAGAAGTAATTATGAAGATGAAGCGCCTGGAGTCAGTAAAAACTACCCACTGTAAAAGAGACGTGGCAGATATGAACAAAATAGGCATTAGTGTCTTTTACTACTTAAACATATTCGAGACAGGAAATGCTACGACGTACAGAAAACTGCTCAATTAATCTCATATTAGGCCTGGTTGTAATAAATGGCTTAAAAATATTTTTGAAATAGATTTGCATCAAACGTGGCGTTTTTATCCATAAGAATCTTATATTCAGAATACTCAGAATCTGAGGTCTGTCGACGTCATATTCTGACGTATAAAGACAGTCCTCTCACTGAAAGAATAAAAATATTTCCAAAGGCCGTTAACCCATAACATATAGATTCGAATGGAACGGAAAGAGCTAACTAAGACATTTATGGTGATTTCAAATTAAAAAAAAACCTTTGGTGTCCATGGTTTATACAAAAATCGTTGTATAAGTATGTTCAGTGATAAGAACTCACCATTAAAAACTCACCATTATACTACACACTTTTCACCCTGATATTATCGGGGTTATCCAGTTGAACATACCTTGTGAATGCTATCATTACCAAGAACTTACAAATATGGTAAAATTGTCTTTATCGACCCAATAATGTATAATAATATATAAGTAAAATATTTGTCTGGTGAGTGAATATTGTTTTACGTCGCTTTCTGAACGACCATGGCAATATCGCGACAGAAGAAAGCCTGAAGCCGGGACTATGCCCTACTCTTATTTCGAATGACTTCAAAGTAGCTTAGGTAGCACTCCATGGACTTTGAACAGTTTGGAGCACTGTATATTCACAATCACGATGACAAATATCCATCCCGACCGGGATTCGAACCTGGTACCTCCAGGTTACAAGTCTCAGTCGATACGGATGAGCTATCGGGGCCGGCCATTTGTCTGGTAGTGCTGTAGGGTATAGTAGTTAATTGTCCAGTCCTATAAATGGTTTGATAAATGGGCGCAGTCTTGGATAATTTACTTAACATGCCTGCACATGCTAGATTAGTGAGGATATAAACTATTATCTCAAGTAAACACAGCTTTAAAAACGTTCCAGTTGACTTCCCATTTTATTGACAATAATGAATACGTATAGGCATAGATTAGAAAAATGTGGCTTAGTATTTAGTATAATCTTAGTATAATCCTAATATGAATTGTCAGCAGCACAATTTCCTCATTTAAATGAAGGATATGAACACTCTATTTACTTTGCAAATATTTTTCGGACGCTTTTAAAGATTCGTTTAATATAGTTATTCCTTAAATTAAGAGGATAATTTAGTTGTTTTTATTCTCGCATATACATCGTTTGCTGGAGAGTAAAGTCAAGTCGAATTGACTCATGTATGTTTCATTGTAAATTTGTTCATTTTAGAATTAGCGATTGATCAGTTAGTGACGCATACAGGCGTTATAATGCATAGTATCATTTCTACTTACTTTCTCTTTGCCATTCATTTATTCTTACCCTTTATTTTATCTTCTCTCTGTCTTTCATTTTTCTTATTTCGCATCCCTTTCCTTTTTCTTTCGTTGTTTTAGGTATTTCTTCTTTTGATTTTTGTTGTTTTTCCTTATTTTCTTCTTTATACTTGCTTTATTCATAGATTCCTTTATCCCTTCCTTTCTTCCTTCCTTCCTTCCTTCCTTCCTTCCTTCCTTCCTTCCTTCCTTCCTTCCTTCCTTCCTTCCTTCCTTCCTTCCTTCCTTCCTTCCTTCCTTCCTTCCTTCTTTCCTTCCTTCCTTCCTTCCTTCCTTCCTTCCTTCCTTCCTTCCTTCCTTCCTTCCTTCCTTCCTTCCTTCCTTCGTCCCTTCCTTCTTCCCTTCCTTCCTTCCTTCCTTCCTTCCTTCCTTCCTTCCTTCCTTCCTTCCTTCCTTCCTTCCTTCCTTCCTTCCTTCCTTCCTTCCTTCCTTCCTTCCTTCCTTCCTTCCTTCCTTCCTTCCTTCCTTCCTTCCTTCCTTCCTTCCTTCCTTCCTTCCTTCCTTCCTTCCTTCCTTCCTTCCTTCCTTCCTTCCTTCCTTCCTTCCTTCCTTCCTTCCTTCCTTCCTTCCTTCCTTCCTTCCTTCCTTCCTTCCTTCCTTCCTTCCTTCCTTCCTTCCTTCCTTCCTTCCTTCCTTCCTTCCTTCCTTCCTTCCTTCCTTCCTTCCTTCCTTCCTTCCTTCCTTCCTTCCTTCCTTCCTTCCTTCCTTTCTAATTACTTCCCTCTTTCCTTCCGTTTCAGCCAGTTTGATAGAGAACATTTCTCATCCACCGTCCCTGTATGTAATCAATGTTTAAAATTGCATTAGCTTTGTTTTTTTCCTTCAGAGTGGATATATTAAATGTGACAGCAGAATGACAGATTATGATCTGCTTCAGACGAGGCGAAAGCGAACAGAAGTACCCCAACAAACAGTCAGCCAACGTTAGATTAATGTTGGGGCATACTCCTTTTAACCTGTACAACGCTGAAATATTTGTATCTAAACCATTGTTTTCATCGCTGACTCTATACACTTTAATTAATGTTTTCATCGCTGACTCTATGCACTTTAATTAATGTTTTCATCGCTGACTCTATATATTTTA
The DNA here is from genome assembly GCA_964017125.1 of Flabesymbios commensalis. Lineage (NCBI taxonomy): Eukaryota > Metazoa > Annelida > Polychaeta > Terebellida > Flabelligeridae > Flabesymbios > Flabesymbios commensalis. The sequence goes on along the minus strand of OZ024913.1, from coordinate 80,271,612 downwards.
ATTAATGTTTTCATCGCTGACTCTATATATTTTAATTAATGTTTTCATCGCTGACTCTATGCACTTTAATTAATGTTTTCATCGCTGACTCTATACACTTTAATTAATGTTCTCATCGCTGACTCTATGCACTTAAATTAATGTTTTCATCGCTGACTCTATATATTTTAATTAATGTTTTCATCGCTGACTCTATATATTTTAATTAATGTTTTCATCGTTGACTCTATACACTTTAATTTATGTTTTCATCGCTGACTCTATACACTTTAATTAATGTTTTCATCGCTGACTCTATGCACTTTAATTAATGTTTTCATCGCTGACTCTATATATTTTAATTAATGTTTTCATCGCTGACTCTATATATTTTAATTAATGTTTTCATCGCTGACTCTATGCACTTTAATTAATGTTTTCATCGCTGACTCTATGCACTTTAATTAATGTTTTCATCGCTTACTCTATGCACTTTAATTAATGTTTTCATCGCTGACTCTATATATTTTAATTAATGTTTTCATCGCTGACTCTATACACTTTAATTAATGTTTTCATCGCTGACTCTATACACTTAAATTAATGTTTTCATCGTTGACTCTATACACTTTAATTTTTGTTTTCATCGCTGACTCTATAATATATTTTAATTAAAGTTTTCATCGCTGACTCTTTACACTTTAATTCAGTAATTATTAGTACTAACCCCTTGTTTTCATCGCTGACTCTATACACTTTAATTAATGTTTTCATCGTTGACTCTATACACTTTAATTAATGTTTTCATCGCTGACTCTATGCACTTTAATTAATGTTTTCATCGCTGACTCTTTACACTTTAATTCAGTAATTATTAGTACTAACCCCTTGTTTTCATCGCTGACTCTATACACTTTAATTAATGTTTTCATCGCTGACTCTATACACTTTAATTAATGTTTTCATCGCTGACTCTATGCACTTCAATTAATGTTTTCATCGCTGACTCTATACACTTTAATTAATGTTTTCATCGCTGACTCTATGCACTTTAATTAATGTTTTCATCGCTGACTCTTTACACTTTAATTCAGTAATTATTAGTACTAACCCCTTGTTTTCATCGCTGACTCTATACACTTTAATTAATGTTTTCATCGCTGACTCTATACACTTTAATTAATGTTTTCACCGCTGACTCTATACACTTAAATTAATGTTTTCATCGTTGACTCTATACACTTTAATTTTTGTTTTCATCGCTGACTCTATAATATATTTTAATTAAAGTTTTCATCGCTGACTCTTTACACTTTAATTCAGTAATTATTAGTACTAACCCCTTGTTTTCATCGCTGACTCTATACACTTTAATTAATGTTTTCATCGTTGACTCTATACACTTTAATTAATGTTTTCATCGCTGACTCTATGCACTTTAATTAATGTTTTCATCGCTGACTCTTTACACTTTAATTCAGTAATTATTAGTACTAACCCCTTGTTTTCATCGCTGACTCTATACACTTTAATTAATGTTTTCATCGCTGACTCTATACACTTTAATTAATGTTTTCATCGCTGACTCTATGCACTTCAATTAATGTTTTCATCGCTGACTCTATACACTTTAATTAATGTTTTCATCGCTGACTCTATGCACTTTAATTAATGTTTTCATCGCTGACTCTTTACACTTTAATTCAGTAATTATTAGTACTAACCCCTTGTTTTCATCGCTGACTCTATACACTTTAATTAATGTTTTCATCGCTGACTCTATACACTTTAATTAATGTTTTCATCGCTGACTCTATACACTTTAATTAATGTTTTCATCGCTGACTCTATACACTTTAATTAATGTTTTCATCGCTGACTCTATACACTTTAATTAATGTTTTCATCGCTGACTCTATACACTTTAATTAATGTTTTCATCGCTGACTCTATACACTTTAATTAATGTTTTCATCGCTGACTCTATACACTTTAATTAATGTTTTCATCGCTGACTCTATACACTTTAATTATTGTTTTCATCGCTGACTCTATACACTTTAATTAATGTTTTCATCGCTGACTCTATACACTTTAATTAATGTTTTCATCGCTGACTCTATACACTTTAATTAATGTTTTCATCGCTGACTCTATACACTTTAATTAATGTTTTCATCGCTGACTCTATGCACTTTAATTAATGTTTTCATCGCTGACTCTATCCACTTTAATTAATGTTCTCATCGCTGACTCTATACACTTTAATTAATGTTTTCATCGCTGACTCTATACACTTTAATTAATGTTTTCATCGCTGACTCTATACACTTTAATTAATGTTTTCATCGCTGACTCTATACACTTTAATTAATGTTTTCATCGCTGACTCTATACACTTTAATTAATGTTTTCATCGCTGACTCTATCCACTTTAATTAATGTTCTCATCGCTGACTCTATACACTTTAATTAATGTTTTCATCGCTGACTCTATGCACTTTAATTAATGTTTTCATCGCTGACTCTATATAGTTTAATTAATGTTTTCATCGCTGACTCTATACACTTTAATTAATGTTTTCATCGCTGACTCTATACACTTTAATTTTTGTTTTCATCGCTGACTCTATACACTTTAATTAATGTTTTCATCGCTGACTCTATACACTTTAATTAATGTTTTCATCGCTGACTCTATATATTTTAATTAATGTTTTCATCGCTGACTCTATACACTTTAATTAATGTTTTCATCGCTGACTCTATGCACTTTAATTAATGTTTTCATCGCTGACTCTATACACTTTAATTAATGTTTTCATCGCTGACTCTATGCACTTTAATTAATGTTTTCATCGCTGACTCTATATAGTTTAATTAATGTTTTCATCGCTGACTCTATACACTTTAATTAATGTTTTCATCGCTGACTCTATACACTTTAATTATAATGTTTTCATCGCTGACTCTATACACTTTAATTAATGTTTTCATCGCTGACTCTATGCACTTTAATTAATGTTTTCATCGCTGACTCTATATATTTTAATTAATGTTTTCATCGCTGACTCTATACAATTTAATTCACTAATTATTAGTACTAGCCCCTCGGCGACTAAACGCAGATATAGTCGTTTTAAAACATCCATGTTGGTGATTGACATATTAATGTTTCTAAACAATGTAACAAATATTAAAATAAATCATAGAAAAGGAGAAGTAAGCGAACGATAATACCTTCATTCATTCATTCATTCATTCATTCATTCATTCATTCATTCATTCATTCATTCATTCATTCATTCATTCATTTATTTATTTATTTATTTATTCATTCATTGATTTATTTATTCATTCATTGATTCAGTTATTGATTCAATTCATTCATAATTTAGTATAATAAAATTTTGATCACCAATTATTTTTGGTACATGTGATCATTTATAAACGAAATAGTCATTACAAACATTTTGTTTAATATTGTTTTCATTTATTCATGCATTCTTTAATTTATTCATCTATTTATTTATTCATTCATTGATTTATTTATTCTTTCATTCATTCATTCATCCATTCATTCATTCATTCATTCATTCATTCATTCATTCATTCATTCATTTATTGATTCATTGATTGTTTAGTGTAATATAATTCTGATCACCGATCATTTTCAGTACATGTGATCATTTTGTACTCCGTCACCTTGGTGATTTTGTCATCATGTCACCGCTGTTGGCACCTATCTGATTTAACAATCACTTGTTGACAGCAAATAGCCGAGTTTGAGAGGACAATTGTCACGTAATAGTATTCTGAAGGGAAGCGTTATTAACCCTTTGAGTGCCGACTGACAGAAAATGTGACACATTGAAAGAAGGACGCTTAAGTTTCTATGTTTATTGCATATTTTTTCAATCTCAATTCAAAGTGAATGAAAATGAAAACGTTACGCTTTGCATGTATTTTGGTGAACCCTTGAAGCGCTGTATTATTTGTGTAATTCTTTCTGTGCGGAGACCGACTTCGGACGTTAGCAGCTGACGTCTATCGACGTCGGATGCTGACGTCTAAAGTCGGTCGCAAAGAAAGGGTTAAAAATTGTACGTCCAAAACAAACTCATCTATAATTAATTGATAGTATATAGGCTTAAGTGCTGTTTGAGTATTGACATCAGACACAAACCGTACATTATTGTGGTGTAAATTATTCAGAATTTTAATCAGTTCCATGAGTATGACAATGTATGAAGTTTGATGACACATTTCAAGTTATAATTAGAATAATAAAATATAGCTGATTATATAACTCGTGACGCTATTCTGAATGAACAGCAAATCATTTTCATATCAAGTACTTATCATCAAATGAGGAAAAGTACATTTAAAAAATAATTAAATAATTGTGAATTATTAACGACACATTAATCATCACTAACGTCTAAAAATAATTTGGAAAATGGATTTTGTTAGTTAATTTAAAAATATGCTGTTTCAACTTACGTAGTTACTTGAACCAAACTGTTATACTATTTATTATATGTTGACATTTATAGCATAATGGGAGTACTGTGATGATTGCTAGTAGTAGCACTTTTCGCCCCCATCCGGGGAGGGTCACAGGGATCTGTTTCGTCTGTCGCATGCTTAACTGCATGTTATGGAAGCACTAATCTACAGTAATCATGAAGGGAAGCTGCAGCCTCCACGTGTCTGGCCATAATCTCCGGGCGGATTGCCAGTGGGGTACCCTGGTTCATCTGCTCGACAGCAGTGTCATTGCAGCTCCCGTATCAGTGCAGGCGCTGTCAGCAGTGCAGGCACTGATGTTCAGGACGCGGAAGGAGGTCACCTTTCAGCGTCAGTGCCAAGGACACTAGTCCAATCTGAAGTATTATAACAAAGGCATGTGGCGCTTTTCATCCCATATTTAAACCTTTCAGCGCGGGGATCGACTTCAGACGTCAGAATCTGACGTCTATAGACGTCAGATTCTGACGTCTAAAGTGGAGGACATAGGTATTCAAATGCAGCGTAAATACATTTGTGATGATTAAAAAAACGTTGTAGGACGAGTATACAATGTATAATTCTCAACTATGTTAACTAGAAAAGTGTTCATGTTTTAGTTGAACGTGAAATGTGAAAGGCTGTAAGATTAAGTACACTTTTTTATATATGTGTGCACAAACGGAACACCACAGGTAGCTTTGGGGCACAGACCCGAGATCATACGATTTATACATAGGGCTATATCAATATTAACAGGTAAAAATTGATAAAATAACAAAGTTGATACATTTCTTCAGTATGCCCACACATAATAAAAAGGAATAATACAAATTAAATAGTATTTAATCAAGAACTTTTAAATAATCTAATAATAAATTACAGTTCGTATATATGCTTAATCAAGGTATTTGTTGTTATTTCATTAATAATTAGACGGAGCGCAAACTGCCACAAGCTGATAATAATACCTGGATCTGTATCAGCCAGACGACGACTGGAAACTCCGTCAGTTTCCATGAATTCTCTCGGGATTTGACGCGAGATAATGTTACTAATATCACGTGTTACTGCTAGGTGATACCCATAATGCATTACGGCCTGACATGCACTTCCTGTCGTGGGTCATTATGACGTGCAGCTATCAAAAACAAAGTATTAATTCGACAAATACGAGATTTTAAATCTATGTTTGTTTAACCTGTTCAGCGCGGGGACAGTCTTTAAACGTCAGAGTCTGACGTAGACGTCAGATTCTGACGTCTATAGACGGTCCCCACGCTGAAATAATTGAAAAATGTATAATGACCTTGGACACATAACATATTCAAATGAACCAGAAAGAGCTCACTAAGACATTCATAATGATTATGATTTCAAATTAAAAAAACATTTCGTCTCCAAGGTTTATACACAAATATTTCAGCGTTGTACAGGTTAAAGCTGGATCATTCCGACTGGGCACAAGACGTTGCTGCGACGTTGAATCAACGTCAATGACGTTGATTCAACGTCGCAGCAACGTCGTGTGCCCAGTGGGTTGAAGCAGTAGGCTACATGGCTAGCGGGTTGTGTTTGCTGGGAACTGATAGTCCATGGATATCACGGAGTGCGGTGTTTTTTACAACATACTAATTGGGAAGGTACTGGGACGGGCTATGACAATCCCACAACACATCCACTCAAGGCTGGATTAATGTTGGCCCACCATCTACTACGATTGACCAGCATTGGATACATGTATGGTGTTGGCTGGGCTATTAGGAACGTGTTCCAATCAGTTGAATATTAGTGTTATTAGGCATCCTACTGCGACCAAAACTATAAACGCAGCCGTTCAAGTAATCCACACACCCAGACAGTATAATGAGGTCTTGCCAATTATGTTATCTGAGCTTAGAAACGAAAAGAAAGCAGGCGGAATCTGCACTCCCGGCATGCTCATGGTAAAAAGCTGCACTTCCGGAGTTATAAAAGACTAGATGATCCTGATAAACGAGATCCAGCAAGCACGAGACGTTGATACAATGTCGTTTTAACATTGGTTACTGACGCTGGTCCGGCATTAAAACTACATGTGTGAAGGTCTGGTGTTTGTTGATGATGCATTGCTGCGATAGACGGCCAACGTCTGTGACGCTGATCCGGCATTAAAACAACATGTGTTGAAGGTCTGGTGTTCGTTGATGAGGCATTGCTGCGATAGATGGCCAACGTATGTGACGCTGGTCCGGCATTAAAACAACATGTGTTGAAGGTCTGGTGTTCGTTGATGAGGCATTGCTGCGATAGATGGCCAACGTCTGTGACGCTGGTCCGGCATTAAAACAACATGTGTTGAAGGTCTGGTGTTCGTTGATGAGGCATTGCTGCGATAGATGGCCAACGTATGTGACGCTGGTCCGGCATTAAAACAACATGTGTTGAAGGTCTGGTGTTCGTTGATGAGGCATTGCTGCGATAGATGGCCAACGTATGTGACGCTGGTCCGGCATTAAAACAACATGTGTTGAAGGTCTGGTGTTCGTTGATGAGGCATTGCTGCGATAGATGGCCAACGTCTGTGACGCTGGTCCGGCATTAAAACAACATGTGTTGAAGGTCTGGTGTTCGTTGATGAGGCATTGCTGCGATAGATGGCCAACGTATGTGACGCTGGTCCGGCAATAAAACAACATGTGTTGAAGGTCTGGTGTTTGTTGATGAGGCATTGCTGCGATAGATGGCCAACGTCTGTGACGCTGGTCCGGCATTAAAACAACATGTGTTGAAGGTCTGGTGTTCGTTGATGAGGCATTGCTGCGATAGATGGCCAACGTATGTGACGCTGGTCCGGCATTAAAACAACATGTGTTGAAGGTCTGGTGTTTGTTGATGAGGCATTGCTGCGATAGATGGCCAACGTCTGTGACGCTGGTCCGGCATTAAAACAACATGTGTTGAAGGTCTGGTGTTCGTTGATGAGGCATTGCTGCGATAGATGGCCAACGTCTGTGACGCTGGTCCGGCATTAAAACAACATGTGTTGAAGGTCTGGTGTTCGTTGATGAGGCATTGCTGCGATAGATGGCCAACGTATGTGACGCTGGTCCGGCAATAAAACAACATGTGTTGAAGGTCTGGTGTTTGTTGATGAGGCATTGCTGCGATAGATGGCCAACGTCTGTGACGCTGGTCCGGCATTAAAACAACATGTGTTGAAGGTCTGGTGTTCGTTGATGAGGCATTGCTGCGATAGATGGCCAACGTATGTGACGCTGGTCCGGCATTAAAACAACATGTGTTGAAGGTCTGGTGTTTGTTGATGAGGCATTGCTGCGATAGATGGCCAACGTCTGTGACGCTGGTCCGGCATTAAAACAACATGTGTTGAAGGTCTGGTGTTCGTTGATGAGGCATTGCTGCGATAGATGGCCAACGTATGTGACGCTGGTCCGGCATTAAAACAACATGTGTGAAGGTCTGGTGTTCGTTGATGAGGCATTGCTGCGATAGATGGCCAACGTATGTGATGCTGGTCCGGCATTAAAACAACATGTGTTGAAGGTCTGGTGTTCGTTGATGAGGCATTGCTGCGATAGATGGCCAACGTATGTGACGCTGGTCCGGCATTAAAACAACATGTGTTGAAGGTCTGGTGTTCGTTGATGAGGCATTGCTGCGATAGATGGCCAACGTATGTGACGCTGGTCCGGCATTAAAACAACATGTGTTGAAGGTCTGGTGTTCGTTGATGAGGCATTGCTGCGATAGATGGCCAACGTATGTGACGCTGGTCCGGCATTAAAACAACATGTGTTGAAGGTCTGGTGTTTGTTGATGAGGCATTGCTGCGATAGATGGCCAACGTCTGTGACGCTGGTCCGGCATTAAAACAACATGTGTTGAAGGTCTGGTGTTTGTTGATGAGGCATTGCTGCGATAGATGGCCAACGTCTGTGACGCTGATCCGGCATTAAAACAACATGTGTTGAAGGTCTGGTGTTCGTTGATGAGGCATTGCTGCGATAGATGGCCAGCGTATGTGACGCTGGTCCGGCATTAAAACAACATGTGTTGAAGGTCTGGTGTTCGTTGATGAGGCATTGCTGCGATAGATGGCCAACGTATGTGACGCTGGTCCGGCATTAAAACAACATGTGTTGAAGGTCTGGTGTTCGTTGATGAGGCATTGCTGCGATAGATGGCCAACGTATGTGACGCTGGTCCGGCATTAAAACAACATGTGTTGAAGGTCTGGTGTTCGTTGATGAGGCATTGCTGCGATAGATGGCCAACGTATGTGACGCTGGTCCGGCATTAAAACAACATGTGTTGAAGGTCTGGTGTTCGTTGATGAGGCATTGCTGCGATAGATGGCCAACGTATGTGACGCTGGTCCGGCATTAAAACAACATGTGTTGAAGGTCTGGTGTTCGTTGATGAGGCATTGCTGCGATAGATGGCCAACGTATGTGACGCTGATCCGGCATTAAAACAACATGTGTTGAAGGTCTGGTGTTCGTTGATGAGGCATTGCTGCGATAGATGGCCAACGTCTGTGACGCTGGTCCGGCATTAAAACAACATGTGTTGAAGGTCTGGTGTTCGTTGATGAGGCATTGCTGCGATAGATGGCCAACGTATGTGACGCTGGTCCGGCATTAAAACAACATGTGTTGAAGGTCTGGTGTTCGTTGATGAGGCATTGCTGCGATAGATGGCCAACGTATGTGACGCTGGTCCGGCATTAAAACAACATGTGTTGAAGGTCTGGTGTTCGTTGATGAGGCATTGCTGCGATAGATGGCCAACGTATGTGACGCTGGTCCGGCATTAAAACAACATGTGTTGAAGGTCTGGTGTTCGTTGATGAGGCATTGCTGCGATAGATGGCCAACGTATGTGACGCTGGTCCGGCATTAAAACAACATGTGTTGAAGGTCTGGTGTTCGTTGATGAGGCATTGCTGCGATAGATGGCCAACGTATGTGACGCTGATCCGGCATTAAAACAACATGTGTTGATGGTCTGGTGTTCGTTGATGAGGCATTGCTGCGATAGATGGCCAACGTCTTTGACGCTGGTCCGGCATTAAAACAACATGTGTTGAAGGTCTGGTGTTCGTTGATGAGGCATTGCTGCGATAGATGGCCAACGTATGTGACGCTGGTCCGGCATTAAAACAACATGTGTTGAAGGTCTGGTGTTTGTTGATGAGGCATTGCTGCGATAGATGGCCAACGTATGTGACGCTGGTCCGGCATTAAAACAACATGTGTTGAAGGTCTGGTGTTTGTTGATGAGGCATTGCTGCGATAGATGGCCAACGTATGTGACGCTGATCCGGCATTAAAACAACATGTGTTGAAGGTCTGGTGTTCGTTGATGAGGCATTGCTGCGATAGATGGCCAACGTATGTGACGCTGGTCCGGCATTAAAACAACATGTGTTGAAGGTCTGGTGTTCGTTGATGAGGCATTGCTGCGATAGATGGCCAACGTCTTTGACGCTGGTCCGGCATTAAAACAACATGTGTTGAAGGTCTGGTGTTCGTTGATGAGGCATTGCTGCGATAGATGGCCAACGTATGTGACGCTGGTCCGGCATTAAAACAACATGTGTTGAAGGTCTGGTGTTTGTTGATGAGGCATTGCTGCGATAGATGGCCAACGTATGTGACGCTGGTCCGGCATTAAAACAACATGTGTTGAAGGTCTGGTGTTCGTTGATGAGGCATTGCTGCGATAGATGGCCAACGTCTTTGACGCTGGTCCGGCATTAAAACAACATGTGTTGAAGGTCTGGTGTTCGTTGATGAGGCATTGCTGCGATAGATGGCCAACGTATGTGACGCTGGTCCGGCATTAAAACAACATGTGTTGAAGGTCTGGTGTTCGTTGATGAGGCATTGCTGCGATAGATGGCCAACGTATGTGACGCTGGTCCGGCATTAAAACAACATGTGTTGAAGGTCTGGTGTTCGTTGATGAGGCATTGCTGCGATAGATGGCCAACGTATGTGACGCTGATCCGGCATTAAAACAACATGTGTTGAAGGTCTGGTGTTCGTTGATGAGGCATTGCTGCGATAGATGGCCAACGTATGTGACGCTGGTCCGGCATTAAAACAACATGTGTTGAAGGTCTGGTGTTCGTTGATGAGGCATTGCTGCGATAGATGGCCAACGTATGTGACGCTGGTCCGGCATTAAAACAACATGTGTTGAAGGTCTGGTGTTTGTTGATGAGGCATTGCTGCGATAGATGGCCAACGTATGTGACGCTGGTCCGGCATTAAAACAACATGTGTTGAAGGTCTGGTGTTCGTTGATGAGGCATTGCTGCGATAGATGGCCAACGTATGTGACGCTGGTCCGGCATTAAAACAACATGTGTTGAAGGTCTGGTGTTCGTTGATGAGGCATTGCTGCGATAGATGGCCAACGTATGTGACGCTGGTCCGGCATTAAAACAACATGTGTGAAGGTCTGGTGTTCGTTGATGAGGCATTGCTGCGATAGATGGCCAACGTATGTGACGCTGATCCGGCATTAAAACAACATGTGTTGAAGGTCTGGTGTTCGTTGATGAGGCATTGCTGCGATAGATGGCCAACGTATGTGACGCTGGTCCGGCATTAAAACAACATGTGTTGAAGGTCTGGTGTTTGTTGATGAGGCATTGCTGCGATAGATGGCCAACGTATGTGACGCTGATCCGGCATTAAAACAACATGTGTTGAAGGTCTGGTGTTTGTTGATGAGGCATTGCTGCGATAGATGGCCAACGTATGTGACGCTGGTCCGGCATTAAAACAACATGTGTTGAAGGTCTGGTGTTTGTTGATGAGGCATTGCTGCGATAGATGGCCAACGTATGTGACGCTGGTCCGGCATTAAAACAACATGTGTTGAAGGTCTGGTGTTTGTTGATGAGGCATTGCTGCGATAGATGGCCAACGTATGTGACGCTGGTCCGGCATTAAAACAACATGTGTTGAAGGTCTGGTGTTCGTTGATGAGGCATTGCTGCGATAGATGGCCAACGTATGTGACGCTGGTCCGGCATTAAAACAACATGTGTTGAAGGTCTGGTGTTCGTTGATGAGGCATTGCTGCGATAGATGGCCAACGTATGTGACGCTGATCCGGCATTAAAACAACATGTGTTGAAGGTCTGGTGTTTGTTGATGAGGCATTGCTGCGATAGATGGCCAACGTATGTGACGCTGGTCCGGCATTAACCCTTAAAGCGCTGAATTTTTTATGAAAATCATGGAAACCAAAGGGTTTTTTTCAATTTGAAATTATCATTGTATACAATGTCTTATTTAGGTCTTTCTGATTCATTTGAATACCTATGTCATCGGTCTACGGCTATTAGAAATATTTTAATCTTACAGTGTGGGGATCGACTTTAGTCATCAGAATCTGACGACTAAAATCGGTCCCTGCACGGTAAGGGTTAAAGCACCATGACCTCGTCTTTGCTGGAGATAAAGTGACGTGGCGCAATGACTGGAGCGCCTGACTGCCTCGCCAGGCATGCATGCGTCCCGGGTTCGAACCCCACTGCTCCTGTGTGGATGTTTCAGATATATATCCTTGTTTTTCCTTTTTCAATGTGACTACAAAAAAATCTGTTTCACCAGAACCTGGTAGTAGCCTTTTTCCAATTTGCTCGGTCGCTCTTTAAAAAGTTTTACCAATTTTTTTCTCAGATTATTTTTACATCTTCCCCCAACATCCTTGAAACTTTGGTGGATTTTTTGTGTATTAGCGAAGTTAGACCATTTGGCATGTAATACATTTTTTAAATTACAGCTCTCTTTAACACCATTGCCGTGAAACAAAAATCCTATTACATGCCAAATGGTCTAACTTACAAAATACACAACAAAATCGCACCAAATTTTCAGGGATGTTAGGGGAACATAGAAAAATGATCCGAGAAAAAAATTGGTAAAAAATTTGAAAGAACGACCGAGCAAATTAAAAAAAGGCTACTCCCAGGTTCTGATGAAACAGACTATAGGCGATCACGTTAATGGCGGTCTCGTCGAGTTAAGGTTGAGACCAGTGTGTCGACGTTAATTTCGCACAGGGTGACGCGCTGCGTGCTCATCAAATAGTGAATCTGATGATCATTTTTGAACATCTCGCTCGGTCAGGCCAGACAGGCAGACCACAGGTGCTGTAGCAGACAACTTGATAGCTGAAGGTGTTCGCGACAATAATGGACTATGTAGTATACTCATCCATATGGGACGGAGAACCAATGATAAACATTTTTCACTGTATGTATGTAGCACTCCCATTTATTTATTTTCAACTTTTCTCACTTCTCACTTGTCATTTAAGCAGCTCCGCCGACACTGTTGTGGAGGGCAAAATGGGACAGACAAAACAATATATTTCAGACAAGCTGGTGGCATCAACGCGTATTTGCTGACATAATAAATTGTTCTCTGCGTCTTGGATTTTGCTGTCAAATCCTTGTACTTGATAAATGGTGGAGGAGGAAACAAAGATGCTGTGATAAAGCAAAAACGCTAAGCACTATAATTAGAAAAAATAGCGGGTGGTAATGCAAAATATAGCATGCTATAATTGGCATTTAAACAACTCCTTCCAACACTGTCATAGAGGCCGAAATGTGACAAGCAAAACAATATATTACAGCCATTCTGGTAAAACCAACACGTGTTTGCTGACATAATAAATTGTACTCTACGTCTGGGATTTTGTTGTCAAATCATTGTCCTTGGAATAGTAATGATAAATGGTGGAGGAGGAAACAAAGGGGCTGTGATAATGGTGGTAATTTCCTTGAGGATTACCTTCAGCAATACGTCCACTGTGTCGCCTGTGTCCTGTGATGGCGACCAACAGCTTATGTCATAGTATAGGATATAATAGAACAGGACATAACACATTGTAGAGCAGTGCAATGCTGTACAGTGCAGCGTAGTGCCGTGCAGTAAATACGGTGCAGTGCAATGCAGTGCAGTGCAGTGTAGTGCAGTGCAGTGCAGCTCAGGGAAAGGCAGTGCAGGGCAGCACAATACAATACAATACATGTACGATAGGTGATGCAGGGCATCACATGGTAATAGTCGCGGCCAAAATATTTTGAAGTGCTGAAGGATTTTTTTAAGAGGCGATATTGTTCATTGAAGAAATATCTCAAGTGAAATTAAAGTTATAATGTCGAGTTCCGAGCAGTTTTTAATATGAAAGGAAAAAATGATGATAGGCTTAGTCTGGTGATGTGTTGGAAGAAAAATGGGTAAATTGATTGTACAGCTCAAAAATAAATCCACAACGGAATTTCCAATATAGTAAGCGACTACTGTTGAGACGAATACAAAAAAGGTGTTAAATAAAATAGCTTGGAATGTGCACGAGTGCCCTGATAGAATTTCGGGAACGGACGTGAAAGGGTGGGAGTCAACCCTGCACGTATCTAATCATATAACAGTGAATAAATGACATAAAAGAATGGAAAATCATCAAATTGTTGAGGAATTATTACAGGCCATTTTCGGTTACATTTAGGTCATTTTCTTTTGATAAGCAACATTTTGTAAAAAGTTAAATTTAATCAAATTGGAACTGCAGATGATTTTTGATCAATTATCGACTAATTTATCTGATTTGAATTTGTACTTTGGGGTTAAAGTTTAAGGGTGGAAAGAAAAAGACGGGAGTAAAATAAAAAAAAATGTATGAACAGAATGTTGTTGTGTACATTGTATAGGTTGGCTAGAATGAATGGAAATATTGTCAGTATAGAAATAATAACAGATTTGATATGGTAACAAGATTTCTTCAATATAAAATAGTGAAATAAAATGTAAGGTACATATAAAAACATTTATTCCACCAACTACCTACTTGAAGGTTTAAAACAAAAAGTATTTATACAAATGACAAAATGAATCGAATCTGCAAAGCTGAAAGGCAGTATCTGCTTACTTGTAAAGTAATCAGATATTGCCTTTTGGCTTTGCATGGCGGAAATGTAATCTTTACGCAAGGATGAGAACTAAGACTTAAAGCACATTCACCAGTTAGGCTAGATATAGAGACGAAATTCCTGATTTCTAATTATTGACAACCTTGTCAAAAATAAAAAATACGGCAATTTCGTCTCTATATCTAGCCTAACTGGTGAATGCGCAGCACAAAAAATAAAAATATTTTGCAGTTCTAGTCTATGGGCATGTTTACATCATATGGTCAAATTATTCAGCTAAAATAAAATGACTGATTTTTGGATGATTTTAGACCTGTGCATGTCCCTTTAATGCAACAAGGTAGTTTTTCTAATTTGGCATAACTGTACCAGATGACACATTTATCATATGAGGCCAGCAGACATTAGCATGCTCATAATCATACACATTTACAGTAAACGGGAACGTTACGTAGTACGAACTGTTTCTTTTTTAATATTGACGCTCTAAGGGTGGGTCTACGTTTTTTTTAAAAAAACGAAACTTCAAATATGTTTTGTCCTGAGTATATTCAGTGACAAAAGGTGGCAAGAGTGGTATTAACGCTGGTTATAAGTATAAGAATGATAACTTTATTATACAAGGGTTAGACAAAATGTGAGAGTACCCCATCCGGAATTACAACCTCATTAGTCCTACATGCAACAAGTTAGTTTTTATTATAATTTGACATAGTGGTACCAGATGACACATTTATCAAATGAGGTCAGCAGACATTTGCATGCTCATACTCATACAAATATACAGAAAAGGGAAAGTTACATACTACGAACTGTGTTCAAGTTTTTTTAAATATTGACTTTCAGCGCTCTAATGGTAGGTTTACGTTTAATGAAAAAAATCGAAACCTAATATATGTTCCACCCTGAATATAGAGTGGAATTAAAAGCGTGTATAACCATTATAATGAGGATTATGTTGTTATAGGGGTCGAACAAATGTAACTTGTGAGAGTACTCCATCCACTCTTTTGATCTTCACACAACAAGGTAGCATTATTCTAATTTGATTTAATGTTATCAGATGACGATGTACCAAGTGAAGTCAACAGACATTAGCATGATCATAATCATAGAAATGTACTGGAAACGGCAAAATTACATTCTACGAACTGTGTTAGTTTATTATTATTATTATAGACTTTCAGCGCTCTATAGGTAGATTTATGTTTTGTGAAAAAAATGAAACTTTAATCATTTGCCATCCTATCTTTAATAAAAGAGAAATAGGATCGACAGTGATTTAGAAAAAAATTATAACAATATATATATGTATTTTTTAATAACCTCGGGTTGAAAAAGTATAGTTTTAGGGGCTCGATGGTACCCTTAAATATCCCTCATTTTAAAAACTTTGCTGCCACGATAAACTTATACTACCACCCTAATAATGCTCCAATGATATTTCCCTGTCATATAGGCTACACATATCAGACATTTGCCACTTTTTGGGTCAAGCAAACTAAAAAAAAATAGAAGCTTTTTGAAAATTGGCTCCCAGACTAATAGTATTAATTTTAAATATGACTAATTCCTTGGGTGCTTTGCAAAAATGGATCATGATTTTGTTTAATGTAGGGATAAGGCTATTGGCCCATTTATAGACTACATATGTCATGTTATGGGTTAAGGAAAAGGCTGCTCAACCGGACCTCACTATCATTCAGTGTGGGAGATGAAACGTGAGTAGGTCCACACTGGTCTATGTCATCGCTAACGTTTCAAAACTCAATGACGGGCAACTCTGGTCATGTAGCCAGTCCGATGGGTTTGATATCACTTATATTAACCCGTTGAACACGAGATTATTATGCAACTGCGCTGTTTCTGAAACGAAATTATTTTATGACGTCATAGTTATCGGAGATCTCTGGGGCTCGTATCTGAATGGTCTCCCTAAATCGCGGAGATCTCTGGGGCTCGTCACAAACGGGTTAAGGTCTGAGTTGGCTGGGGTGCGAGTTGACCTGGATCCCACATATTTACGTCTCAGGCTGTCACTGTCAATGTCACTGTCGGGAATAGGTGGTTTCTGAATGTAGAGCCTAGTCCAAAAATCTAAACTGAGACAAACTACTACTACTACTACTACTCCTACTACTACTACTACTAATACTATCTAGTAGTAGTACTTCTAGTTACTAGACGTAGTACTACTACTAGGCCTAGCTTTAAGGGATTTAATCACCAATGCTTACGAAATTCTCAAGTCATTTATAATAAGATCTCACACAAGTAATTACTTGAAATGTGAGCAGAATCGGAGATATATTCATCAGAAGGCCTGAGCAGACTGTTTACTGGGCTAGCTAGCCCAAAAAATAAACAATTGATCATTACAAATATATTTAAATGTTTCTGGTGGAGTCTACCTCTTATTTTTGTATATATATGTATTATTACTATCATTTTTGAAAACATCGTTTTATTTATTATTATTATTAGCCTGTTTTTTGTAAACTATGTCATTTCTAATGTTAACTGAATGACGGGCTACCCTAGCCCTGAAGATAGGCTTAATATCACTATACTGTCAAGGTCCGAGTTGGCTGTAGTGCGAGTTGACCCGGATCCCACGTAAGTCTCAGGCCAATGTCTCAGACTGACAGTGTCACTTTCGGGAATAGACTTGTGGTTTGTATCAGACTGTAGTATAAAAATCTAAGTTGAGACTAGCTACTAATAATAGTAGGCCCCTAGGCCTAACGTTACTAGTCTACTACTAGGCCTAGCCTTACGGGATTTATTTACCAATGCTTACGAAATTCTCAAGTAATTTATAATAAGATCTCACGCAATTAATTAGACTACTTTAAATGTAAGCGCGATCGGAAATATCATGTGATCACGATGTTTCAGAGCAATTGACATTTATCGCAAGGCCCGGGCAGCCCGTTTACAGGGCTAGCTTTTTGCGTAAACTCTACTACAGTCTGGCCCAGAATGCACTGCGCATCACATCATGTCAGCCCAAGGGGCCACCCGGAGATAGGCAATATAGTATGTCGCGGCCTCAGTCACGACAACAATACAATACAATACAATACAATACAATACAATACAATACAATACAATACAATACAATACAATACAATACAATACAATACAATACAATACAATACAATACAATACAATACAATACAATACAATACAATACAATACAATACAATACAATACAATACAATACAATACAATACAATACAATACAATACAATACAATACAATACAATACAATACAATACAATACAATACTATACAATACAATACAATACAATACAATACAATACAATACAATACAATACAATACAATACAATACAATACAATACAATACAATACAATACAATACAATACAATACAATACAATACAATACAATAATATATAATACAATACAATACAATACAATACAATACAATACAATACAATACAATACAATACAATACAATACAATACAATACAATACAATACAATACAATACAATACAATACAATACAATACAATACAATACAATACAATACAATACAATACAATACAATACTATTTATAAATTGTTTTATTGGTGAGATTTATTTCCTTTTTTACCAGATTGGCACAGTCTACCCAGCTATACAAATTTATTGCTTCAACGTTCCCTCTTTCACCATATTAGTATAGCTGTGTAGATCTGGTAAAAACGTGTAATAAATCTCATCAATATAACAATTTATAAATCCAATCTAAGATACAGCCATTAAAATCTGCTGAATGAATTCCAATAAGGTTGATCGGCATTCAGTGAATGCCGCCTACCTGAATAACTATCGTTTTAGAGATTGCAAAGAATAGCATAAACCATCACCTATATTGATTGAATGATGTGGAAATGGGACATTACGTCACACAAAGTTAACATTTTAGAATGATTATAGAATGAGTACAAAAATTCTGAAAATGAAATCTAGCATGTGTGATTATTTGTTCCATTGAACCTCAAAAATATTTTCACCGTTTTTTTTCCAAACCTAACAAATACGCATGATTAACTTCCATAACATAGAATAACAGGAGTGATATATAATAGTCTTGTCTTTATCCATCCTATGCCACTAAGCTAGTAACAGAAGTGACATATAATAGTCTTGTCTTTATCCAACCTATGCCACTAAGCTAGTAGCAGAAGTGACAAATAATAGTGTTGTCTTTATCCAACCTATGCCACTAAGCTAGTAGCAGAAGTGACATATAATAGTGTTGTTTTTATCCAACCTAAGTCACTAAGCTAGTAGCAGAAGTGACATATAATAGTGTTGTCTTTATCCAACCTATATCACTAAGCTAGTAGCAGAAGTGACATATAATAGTGTTGTCTTTATCCAACCTATATCACTAAGCTAGTAGCAGAAGTGACAAATAATAGTGTTGTCTTTATCCAACCTATGCCACTAAGCTAGTAGCAGAAGTGACATATAATAGTGTTGTCTTTATCCAACCTATATCACTAAGCTAGTAGCAGAAGTGACATATAATAGTGTTGTCCTTATCCAACCTAAGTCACTAAGCTAGTAGCAGAAGTGACATATAATAGTGTTGTCTTTATCCAACCTATATCACTAAGCTAGTAGCAGAAGTGACATATAATAGTGTTGTCCTTATCCACCCTATGTCACTAAGCTATTTATCTAAATATGGAAACGACGATATTAGCTTGATATGCCTATTTCAGTCAAAGCTAGTTTATTGGTGAATCAATGTCGCAGAGTGGGACGGCAGCCTAGCAATAAACCTTACAGTGCGGGGACCGACTTTGGTCGTCAGAATCTGACGTCTACAGACGTCAGATTCTGACGACTAAAGTCGATCCCCGCACTGTAAGAGTAAAAATATTTCTAATGGCCGTAGACCCTTATCATAGGTTTTCAAATGAATCAGCAGGAGCTAAATAAGACATTTATGATGATTTCGAATTGCAAAAACCCTTTGGTTGCGATGTTTTTTACAAATTAATTCAGCGCTTTAAGGGTTAAATTAGCACAGGTTTCACGTAGCGTGTTTGAGTCGGAATTATGAACTGGACTTGGTGACCAAGCTGCTGAAGTTGCAGAGACAATAATGTTGAATGAAGGGACATACCTTATTCACAGTCAGTGAGTCAGAGCAGTGGGCGATAATTGGAATGATAGCAGCTGCACACCTGTGCTTATTATCCAACCAGGCGCACCTGGCGTCAGAAAAAGCAGACGGAAAATACCGATGGACAAATATTAACAAAATAAATTTGTGTTTTATCCTTTTTTACATATTTAATGCTGAAGTATATACTTACTCCCTATATATGTTTTAAATGAACTTTTTTATAGGCTTGATTGTTGACGCAGTACCTGGCTTCAATGAAAGATAAACAAAGTATATTGATAAAGGAATCTACAGTGACACAAAATGACAAAACTCTATAGTCGATAAAGCAATTACATCAATAAGATCAATCACACATTATTCAGCCAACTTGACATCAAAGGTCAAATCGACGTTCAGTGATAGATCAAGCAGCAAAGGTCACATGTGATGATTAATGATTTATACATGATTAATACGGTTGCTGTTGATAGTGTTTATACTGCTGTTGTAATCCCATGGAGCACTGAGCTACTCAATGCAATTTTTCAGTCACTTGAAGTTGTGTCTCGCTACCGCGATTCACAACTTCAAGTGACTGAAAATTACTTGTATTTACGAAATTAAAGTCACAATTTATATCAGTGTTTTAAGTTTCGAACATATTTTATTTGAGAGATCTGATTACATAATCACTGATAAAAACATAAAATCCACTGAAGCCGACATCAGTGCTCTAGGGGTGAAATATGATTAAGTGGACTGGTATTGTTCATGCTGTGACTGTTTCTCCTGGTGGTGATGCTGCTGCTGATGTTGCTGTTGGCTATGTCGCTGTCGCTGCTGCTGCTTATTTAGCTCATGCTATTGATGCTACGATTGCTGCGCTGTTTCTACATATTCCTTTGCATTCTTTTTTATTTGATGTCATATGTTTATGCATATAGGCATATTGGTTATGCGATCAATTGAACCTTTACGTCATATAGATTTTTATATTTTCAAAATGATTAAGTTTGATATCAGTGAATAATATTCCGAATCGTTGAAACCAATTTAAATGGTATTGCTGATGTTGTTGCGTCTGCTCTTGTTCTTGTTGCTGTTGCCTCTTCTGCTGCTGCTCCTGCTTCTGTTGGTGTTGCTGCTGCTGCTGTTGCTGCTGCTGCTGTTGCTGCTGCTGCTGCTGCTTCTGCTGCTGCTCCTGTTTCTGCTGTTTTTAATGTTGCTGCTGTTTCTTGTGTAGTTTCTACTGCTGTTGCTGTTGTTGCTGCTGTTTCTGTTGCTTTTGCAGCAGCTGCTGCTGCACTTGAGTATGTTGTTTGATGTTTACTAGTGATACTGCTGTCGTCTCGTCTGCGCCTACTGCTGCTGCTGCTGCTGCTGCTGCTGCTGCTGCTGTTTTGTTGTTGTTTCTGCTGCTGCTGCTGATGCTGCTGCTGCTGTTGCTCCTGTTTCTGCTGCTTTTGATGTTGCTGCTGTTGCTGTTTTTGTTGTTGTTTCTGTTGCTGTTGCTGCTGCTGTTTCTGTTGTTGTTTCTGTTGCTGCTGCTACTGCTGCACTTGAGTATTTTGTTTTTGTTTGATGTTTACTAGTGATGTTGCTGTCGTCTCGTCGGCGCCTACTGCTGCTGTTGCTGCTGCTGATAATGAATCTTCATCACTGCCGGTGTGATGGCAATAAAGCTGTCATCTCTTCTGTGCCTGCTGCTGTTACTGCTGTTGTTGCTGCTGCTGCTGCTGCCGCTGCTGTTGCTGCTGATGATGAGTCTTCATCACTGCCGGTGTGATGACATTAAAGCTGTCATCTCTTCTGTGCCTGCTGCTGTTACTGCTGTTGTTGCTGCTGCTGCTGCTGCCGCTGCTGTTGCTGTTGATGATGAGTCTTCATCACTGCCGGTGTGATGGCATTAAAGCTGTTGCTGTTGGTTCAGCTGGTGACCAGTCAGAAGAAGGCATCTGGCACAGTGTGCGCAGCTATTTGAGCGCGGAGCTGATAGAGAGAGACCAAGTGATAAAAGCGCGGCAGATGGACTGACCACATCATATCTAGTCCGCTATTGAACTCGGCAGTCAGAAATAAAGGAGCTAAGCATGAGAGAGACGTGAGATACGTGTGGTGAGATATGAGGAAATTGACTGACTATGTCACATCTACACCGTCAAACAAAAAGAGGGCAACGAGTGATATACTTCTGATTTTTATATATAGATTCCCGGTAGCTTATTAAAACATAGGAATGTGAGTGACATGGAAATTGGATTATGTTTTCTGATCATCTGGCAAGTCAGTCATACAATTGTCATATGTGCGACAGGTAATAGTGGACAAATACACTGTTGTGATGAAAACAGCAATCAAAACAAACAGCTGCTGATAGGATTAGTAGGCAGTCAACGGATTACATTTCCTGTCTACAGTTATTTCACATTCACATACTGTAGACGAATAAATATTACAATAGCGCTACTAAAGAAAACAATTAATTTGCGAATTCTAAACTACGTGAAAAGTCGCCAGATGGGAAATTCGCGAAAATTATCAGATCTACAGTAATATGTATTGATCTGGGAGTATCAATGCTGAGTCCATCAATGTTGAATCTAAAATCATTTGAGAAATAAAAACCAGACAAGTATTGCTGCGTACAGTTTGAATATGATAAATTGTACCTTTATTGACATGAGATGACTCATCTGACTCCTCTGACTTACTGACTCTTCTATAACTTCAGGATACATTGCCTCCATGAAGTTTTATAAACGAACCAGGATTAAAACAAATACAATTCAGAAAAAGGGCAGATATAGAATACTCGCCTAATACGTCAAAATAATGTGTTAACATGTGATCAATCAACATCCGCATGGCATGAGCAATCGATCGAGAAACACGCATTTCTTCAGCGTGTGAAATCCAAAACCAACAAACACGATTTGAATCCTGTCATTTACTGATATAGTTATGCTATTCAGAGCATGGCCTGTAACGTATCATGAAGTCCAGTATGCCACAATGGTCAATTTATATGATTCATACTATTTGCTGATATAGTTGTGACCTTTGACCTGTGATGATGTCCAGTATGTCACAGTTGTTGGACCTGTTGGACAGCAATGGATCCAGTGACCTTCACCCCAATGACAACCTGTCTTTTCTAGCAGCATGGACCACATTTGACCTTTCTGACTTTGCTGTTGATCCTGACTCAGATGAGTTTGATGCTTTAAGAAGTGGATGTGAGCGTACTGTGATGATTATGATGTATTGTCTGGTGATAGGCATAGGAGGTCTGGGTAATGCTCTAGTAGTGATCACCCTGATCAGGAATAACTACATGTGGAATGCCACCAACATCTTTATAGGTTGTCTGGCCCTCACCGACTTACTCGTCTGTCTACTCAACCTACCATTCTCTCTCTATTACCAACTCAACAATGATTGGCCGTTTGGCAGGCTGCTCTGTCACGTGATACCTACACTGTTTGCTGTGGCAGTTTACATTAGTTCTTTCTCCTTGACCATGATAGCTGTTGACAGGTAAGGAATACATGTAATGACCATGATAGCTGTTGACAGGTAAGGAATACATGTAATGACCATGATAGCTGTTGACAGGTAAGGAATACATGTAATGACCATGATAGCTGTTGACATGTAAGGAATATATGTATATAATGACCATGGTAGCTGTTGACAGGTAAGGAATACATATAATGACCATGATAGCTGTTGACAGGTAGGGGATACATGTATATAATGACCATGGTAGCTGTTGACATGTAAGGAATACATGTATATAATGACCATGGTAGCTGTTGACAGGTAAGGAATACATGTAAATAATGACCATGATAGCTGTTGACAGGTAAATGATACATGTAATGTCCATGATAGCTGTTGACAGGTAAGGAATACATGTATATAATGACCATGGTAGCTGTTGACATGTAAGGAATACATGTATATAATGACCATGGTAGCTGTTGACAGGTAAGGAATACATGTAATGTCCATGATAGCTGTTGACATGTAAGGAATACATGTATATAATGACCATGGTAGCTGTTGACAGGTAAGGAATACATGTATATAATGACCATGATAGCTGTTGACAGGTAAGGAATACATGTAATGTCCATGATAGCTGTTGACATGTAAGGGATACATGTATATAATGACCATGGTAGCTGTTGACAGGTAAGGAATACATGTATATAATGACCATGATAGCTGTTGACAGGTAAATGATACATGTAATGACCATGATAACTGTTGACAGGTAAGGAATACATGTATATAATGACCATGGTAGCTGTTGACAGGTAAGGAATACATGTATATAATGACCATGATAGCTGTTGACAGGTAAATGATACATGTAATGACCATGATAACTGTTGACAGGTAAGGAATACATGTATATAATGACCATGGTAGCTGTTGACAGGTAAGGAATACATGTATATAATGACCATGATAGCTGTTGACAGGTAAGGAATACATGTATATAATGACCATGGTAGCTGTTGACAGGTAAGAAATACATATAATAACCATGATTACTGTTGACAGGTAAGGAATACATGTAATGACCATGATAGCTGTTGACAGGTAAGGAATACATGTATATCATGACCATGATAGCTGTTGACAGGTAAGGAATACATGTATATAATGACCATGATAGCTGCTGACAGGTAAGGAATACATGTATATAATGACCATGGTAGCTTTTGACAGGTAATGAATACATGTAATGACCATGGTAGCTGTTGACATGTAAGGAATACATGTATATAATGACCATGGTAGCTGTTGACAGGTAATGAATACATGTATATAATGACCATGATAGCTGTTGACAGGTAAGGAATACATGTAATGACCATGATAGCTGTTGACAGGTAAGGAATACATGTATATAATGACCATGGTAGCTGTTGACAGGTAAGGAATACATGTATATAATGACCATGGTAGCTGTTGACATGTAAGGAATACATGTAATGACCATGGTAGCTGTTGACATGTAAGGAATACATGTATATAATGACCATGATAGCTGTTGACAGGTAAGGAATACATGTAATGACCATGATAGCTGTTGACATGTAAGGAATACATGTATTTAATGACCATGGTAGCTGTTGACAGGTAAGGAACACATGTAATGACCATGACAGCTGTTGACAGGTTAGGAATACATGTATATAATGACCATGATAGCTGTTGACAGGTAAGGAATACATGTATATAATGACCATGATAGCTGTTGACATGTAAGGAATACATGTATATAATGACCATGGTAGCTGTTGACAGGTAAGGAATACATGTATATAATGACCATGGTAGCTGTTGACAGGTAAGGAATACATGTAATGACCATGATAGCTGTTGACAGGTAAGGAAAACATGTAATGACCATGATAGCTGTTGACAGGTGATAAATTATAATTATATGTATATAATGACCATGATAGCTGTTGACAGGAAAGGAATACATGTAATGACCATGATAGCTTTTGACAGGTAAGGAATACATATATATAATGATGATGACAGCTGCTGACAATACATGAATATAATGGCCATAATAGCTGTTGACAGGTAAGGAATACATGTATATAATGACCACGATAGCTGTTGACAGGTAAGGAATACATAAAATGACCATGATAGCTGTTGACAGGTAAGAAATGTGATAACACATCTTGGTCTGAAAATTCGAACGAGTATCGTAATGATCAGAGTTGTCACAGCACGAGACAGTTCAACTTTCCAGATAACGATGTCTTATTCTGTTTATTAAGCATATGAACAACCATGACAGATAGGCTATAAGATAATTTATATTTACAATATTGATTCCTAAAGACCCGATTATCAGTGATTTGATTGTGAAAAGTGGGCTGGGTAGACGCTGTATTTATACCTCTATTACATGGACATTATACATCTGGGCAGACACTATAAAGTGGGCTGGGTAGACCCTGTATTTATACCTCTATTACATGGACATTATACATCTGGGCAGACACTATAAAGTGGGCTGGATAGACCCTGTATTTATACCTCAATTACATGGACATTATGCATACGACAGACACTATAAAGTGGGCTGGGTGGACCCTGTATTTATACCTCAATTACATGGACAACTGGATAAACACTATATTTTTATTTCTGAAATATTTGTATATATAATATATAATAGTTTTTTCCATTTTAAAATCATCATACATGTTAGGGTTAGCTCTTAAGGGTATACGACCAGTATAGATGTTTTTATTTTTCAGTGCGGTGACCGACTGTAGACGTCATATTCTGACGTCTAAAATTGATCCCCGCGCTGAAAGGGCTCATTACAATCACTCACATTGGTTATTTAAGTTGTGGTTGAGAAGCCTGGGATTACTACAGACATGTGGTACTGTTGAAAGATAGGTTGATCCTGGAAGTAGCCTTTTGTCAATTTGCTTGGTCGCTGTTTACATTTTCTTAGCAAGAGTTTTCTCTAATCATTTTTTCATCTTCCCCCAACATTCCTGAACATTTGGTGGAATTTTGTTGTGTATCATCGAAGTTGGACCATTTGGCGAGTAATAAAATTGCAAAATGACAGCTCTCATGTCACCATTACCGTGAAACAGGACATATATATGCGAAATGATCTAATTGATAAAATACACGACATAATTCCGCAATGTTGGGGGAAGATAAAAAAGTTGGCCATGTAGCAATGGTGATAGATTAGAGCATTTCAAATTTCCATCAATTGATTGTGATCAATCATGCATTAAATGCACCGCTTTGTGAACTCTTTAAGCCCTGACGATGCATCAAAGCATCATTTTGCATCTCTGAAGTATGACTTAATTACATACATCTAGGGGATTTTTTAACGAAAAGTTTCATAGATATGTTTCATTAATAACTATATATATATATATTTTTTTTGCCACCCGCATCAAGTCATTAATTTACTTTAACAATATGTTCTGTGGTATTATTGTGCAATACTATTTATTTATATAATGATCTAAGCTTTTCGCAACTACTGAGCATTTCATGCTTATTATTAACTACATTTATATTTTTAGCATTGTATGCTTATTTTTAACTTACTTTTTTAGATTTTAACACAAGCCTTTTTGCATTTTTAATTGCATAGGTGCTGGTCACTTGTCGCCACTTCATTTTTTTCTGTAGAATTATACCTTTAGAAAATTAGGTAAATGAAAAATCTTCATCCACTACAAGTTGGGAATTGCGACAGTAATTCGCGGCTTGTAGTGAATGAAATGAATGGGGTTTTAGACCACATTTGTGCACATGTAGGCTAAACTGGGACAGAAAAACCTCCTGATGATGGTGAGACGAATAAGATGACACTGTCCTCCAGACACAAGATTCGAAATACGTACCCTGACGGTCTGAGTCCTAGCACGCTACCTCTCGGTCACAGAGGCTCCCCACAATATTGAATCTCTACGAGTGGGCGGGAAAAAAATATTTTGTTTCTTTGAAACTAGAATGCCAGAGCGGGGTTCAAACCGGCGATTACCGACTTTCCAAGCTGGCAGCTTTAACCACTGCACCAGGGCCCCCGCCCTTTGTAGCGGATGAAGATATGGTAATTCCAGGCTTGATAGGGTTAACCCTTTGAGTACGATGTGCTGAATATACACTGTAGATGTCCTGCTGACTGATTAACTGACACAATAAATTAAAGCACTGTACATTTACCGGACTTCAGCTAATTACTTCTAGCACACTGTCTGCGAAACTGACTCATCATTAAATCCACAATACGTCAGTGGCCACAATACTCTTACTGGTGGATTATACATTCCAGAATTTGACGCCATTTCGCAAACTTAAATTCAAAGTGGAAATTAACCCATTCTCGGATGGACAACTGTTCAGGCACATATGTTGTTTTACTATGTTCTAGAGGTTTTTCTGAATATAGATCAATGAGTGTTGTTTTGTGTATATGACTATATACACTATATACACCAGCACTCGATAATTGTATTTTAATGAGACCAGATAGCTCATTAATGATGTACTTATTTTAATATGGATAATTCGACCCATCATTATCTTACTAGTGTCTTGCATTTTGAAATTACCCTCATAGCGCAATTATTGTTCTGTTAATGTCAACATCACACGTCAGATGGTTTTGTCGATTTATTGTTGGACTTTTTTGTACGGAAATAACTATTTTTCCTATGGATTTTTGCCACCCACTCATTTTTTCCAATGTGTACAGATAAAATAAATTTTGGTCTAGACATGTATGTGGGCTATACTGACATTAACAAGTTTTTTACGGGAATATAATTAAAGCGACACAATCGGGCTAAAATCATCAAAAATCAGAATTTTTCTTTCGGCTCCTTAATATGGCCATAAGATGTGAACATGCCCATAAACTAGGAAGTCTTTTAAATTATGGGCTGTTGTGGCAACGTACCAAATGTGTCGAAAGCCCTATTTATCAGTATTCCCGTATTTAGTAATTTGGACATGCATGTCCGAAATTAGATTTTGACCTTATTTCTCGCTTAACTGGCAAATGTGCAACACATAATTTAAAAAACTTACGCAATTCTAGTTTATGGGTATGTTGACATATTATGGATATTATGGATTTTTTTATGTATTTAACCTGATTGTTTAGCTTCAGACATAATTTCCAAAACTCTGAAAAGGGTTGGCAGACTTCGACGTTGAAGGTTTAAAAAGATCGATCTAAACTACTATTTAAAACAAAAAATGACATGAAAATGCCTTTTGTAGCCATACCAGTTTTATTTAGTTTTATTTTCAACTTGACAGTTAACGCAGCTTACGTTTTTTATAATTTTGTAGGTGGTTTGCACCATGCACTACTTATCAGGGTTATATAACTTATTTTTGCATTATTTTCTTATGATCATGTTCCATATCCAGCCATTTTATCCGCTCTCTTGGCATAGCCTATTCCTAAATACTGTTTTTCATTTCTGTTTTCATTTCTGTTTTCCAGGTACATGATTGCCTTCTGTTTCGTCTTTGTTATCGTATTTTTCTTGAAATTAAATGTTGATTTATTTATGTGTTCTATGCACATTCTGATTGTTGTCCTGTTTAGATTTGTTTTATAACTTGTTTTTGTTAGAAATGTTGCTAGATGAAGATGTGTTTCTGTGTTCCATGTATATTCTGATTGTTTTCCTGTTTTATCTTGTTGTAATACTTGTTCTTGACACTAAATGTTGCTAGATTATGATTTGTTTCAGTGTTTCAGGTATATTCTGATTATTTTCCTGTTTTATCTTGTTGTAATACTTGTTCTTGACACTAAATGTTGCTAGATTATGATTTGTTTAAGTGTTTCAGGTATATTCTGATTATTTTCCTGTTTTATCTTGTTGTAATACTTGTTCTTGACACTAAATGTTGCTGGATTATGATTTGTTTCAGTGTTTCAGGTATATTCTGATTGTTTTCCTGTTTTATCTTGTTGTAATACTTGTTCTTGTTACTCACTATGTCTAGATTTTAATTGTTTCTGTGTTCCAGGTACATTCTGATTGTTTTACTGTTTATCTTGTTGTAATACTTGTTCTTGTTACTCACTATGTCTAGATTTTAATTGCTTCTGTGTTCCAGGTACATTCTTATTGTGTTCCTGTTTTATCTTGTTGTAATACTTGTTCTTGATATCAAATGTTGCTGGATTATGCTTATGTTCTTGTGTTCCAGGTACATTCTGATCGTGTTCCCGTTCCGGCAGCGCATGTCACCTCAGACTGCCCTCTACCTGGTGACCGCCATCTTTGTTTTGTCATGTGTCATGGCGTCACCTCTCGCAATATTCGCCAAGTGTGTGGCGTTTACATTAGAGGAGCCCAGTATCAACCTGTATATAAACAGACACTACTGTCAGGAGGCGTGGCCCAGTGAACATTTCCGGAAGCTGTACACCACACTCACTCCCATCATGCACTTCTTGTTTCCGCTGAGCGTCACTGGGGTTTTATACTTCCTGATTATGCGCAGAATACGTCACAGACTCCAGAGAAAAGAGCAGCACCGCACAAAGACCGTGAAGGTTCTTATTACCGTGGTCCTCGTGTTTGTTCTAACATGGCTGCCATTCCACCTGTTTGCTCTTATCACGGAGTTTCAGAGCCAACTGGTGAGTGGGAGGTACTTTAAGTTTACAGACGCCTTGCTCAGAGTGATCGCCATGTCATCATCGGGTTTGAACCCTTTCCTCTACGCCTGGCTGAATGAACATTTCCGTGAAGCTCTGTGTCTCATGTGCCGTAAGCGAGTGGGAGTAATGAACGCTACTGTGGGTAATGGACGAGGCAGTCACAATCACTCATTACTCTCTGGAAGAAAAGCTCCATCACATCAGGCATTACCATTCGCCCGGCTACATGGGGGCCACCTAGTGGAGGAGGTTTTCGCAGTACACAGTACAGTGGATAACAAGGCAATACAAGAGATCCCCCTACTGAACGTGAATAGTGACAAAGAGGATTCCCCAATAGATCATACATCTACACAGGAGATTCCCCTACTGAACGTCAATAGTGAGAGAGGGGATTCCCCGATAGATCATACATCTACACAGGGGATTCCCCAACTGAACGTGAATAGAAACAGAGAGGGTTGCCCGATAGATCATACATCTACACAGGGGATTCCCCAACTGAACGTCGATAGTGAGATAGGGGATTCCCCAATAGATCATACATCTACACAGGGGATTCCCCTACTGAACGTGGATGGAAACAGAGAGGGTTGCCCGATAGATCATACATCTACACATGGGATTCACCTACTGAACGTGGATAGTGTGAGAGGAGATTCTCCGAAAGATCAAACTAAGAAGGGATTACCCTACCCTACTGGACGTGGATAGTAAGAATGGCAAATCCAACATATCTACAGTGATGGATGCAGATAGTAACATAGGGGTTTGGCCGGCCCCGATGGCTCATTCGTATCGACTGGGCCTTGTAATCTGGGTGTACCAGGTTAGAATCCCGGTCGGGCCAGATATATGTCATCGTGGTTGTGCATATACAGTGCTCCAAACTGTTCAAAGGCCTGGAGTGTACAGTGCTGCCTATGGTAGTGTGCATTATAAACAACCCTTGAAGTCATTCGAAATAAGAGTAGGGCATAGTCCCTTCGGGCTTCCTTCTGTCGCGATATTGCCATGATTGTGCAGAAAGCGACGTAAAGCAATATTCATATATATGTACATAGGGGATTTCCCATGCTTACTGTTGGATCCCCTTACTAAAAATCAATGATGATGATATAAGTGATTTACCTGCAGAACATTATGACAATGTGGATAATAATTAAGATAATGTACAGGTCCTAACTAAATATAATATAATTTGATTAATTGCCTTTTACAATTTGGAAATATCATCGTGTAACTACGTTGAAAGAATTCATGGAATGTAAGATGTCATTTATCTGGGATATATTTCTGGTCCTCTTTATGTTGTCCTCATCATTATCAATGTCAAGGACTCCAAGATGTCATCATCTTTGGGATATGTTTCTGGTCCTCTTTGGCACGTATCTGCTTCGGAATTTGACTTGACTTAATTAATTGTAGGCCTAATATAGATTTCTCTTTAAAGGCTTGTAAAATTTACAGACCTACTCTACATAATTAAATTGTTTCTACGTTGAGATTTAAAAGTAGTAGAAACTATCAAATACGATCCATCAAGTCCAGTGCGATAAAAGTCTACCAAACGTCACAGAGAGTGTTGCAACGTGATGCCAATATTTGGACCATGTTGTGAGCTTAGTTTGAATAAGTTGTGACATCGCGAACCACACACCCGTCCTGCTACAAAGCGATGTATAATTAAGTGGCATGTTAGCAGGAAATGTTGCAAATGTTTTATTGGAAGTATAAAGAAAACCCTTATTCATTTAAGATGTGTATATATATAATTATGTTGTAGTCCAGCAGCCACGAAAGCCAAGTTTGCAAAAATACTCTAAAGCCAGTGTTATTGCTGATTCTGGTACGGATGATACTAAGCTGGCATTATTGAACATTTTTAGTTATTCAAGATGGCGTCCAATATGTTCATTAGTAGGCGATGGGCTAGATATGGCCACCATGCACACCCCCCCCCCCGCCCCCCACACACATCTCAACGAAATGTGTGTTTTCTGGAGCCCTGGGATATACTGAACACGAAATCGAATGTTAACATTGAAAATATAGGAATGCAAACCCTATTTTGACGATTTTATAGAGGTACCATAAATATGTTATTAACAATGTCGCGTAATTTTAAATTGGCCCAACATCGCGACAACATTGGGGCGATGTGTGTCGTCTTTACTGGGAAACGAGATATACAGATAAATGATGACCGTTGCCATTTCAATGGCTTAATGTCCGATGGAAGGATTTACCGAGGGATAATTCAGAAGTTGACTCAAGGCTGGTTCAATATTCGACCACCGTCATAGACGGTAGCCCAACATTGAGCCAACATTAAATCAACGATGGAAGGGTTTGCCAAGAGATAATCCACAATGAATGCTAATCAATGGGATTGAAATCATTTTGAAATTATATATCAGTATGTGAAATGCTGGTTTTAAAATAAATATTCCCAACGCATCCAGTATCTTCGAGTGAGCATTAGATTCAAGTTGAAAACAGCAGAATAAAGGACACGTTTTTTATCACACCAAAGTATCAATAGAGTGACAGTCTCCAGAGGATGCTGATGCATAACTACAGTCTGTTTCACCAGATCCAATTTTCTCGGTCGCTGTTCAAAAATGTTTTAACTATTTTTTTCGTGGATTTTTTTTTCATCTTCCCCCAACATCGCTGAACATTTTGTAGAATTTCGCTGTATATTGTGTAAAATAGACCATTTTGCATGTAATGTAATTCTTGTTTCACGGTAATGGTGAGATATAAAAACGTAAAAGGTGCAGGTTTATAGTCTGATATCAAGTCTGAAGACCTATCGGCCGACTTTACATTTCTATGCAAATAAGTCTATAATGACTTTTCTTTTCTGTCAATAAAATATCTGTCTGTCTGTCTGTCTTACCCCCTGGTTACTGGACGTGTCACTGGGCGCATTGAACTTATCGTACACATTGCCATCTCTGTCCTACCAGGTACTCATTTTCACCTGAGTGAAGTGAAGCATTTGAGGGTGAAGTGCATTGCACAAGGACACAACATCTTAACAATGTCCCAAGATTGACAGGGGAGAAACATGATATTTTCTCTGAAAATTCTACACCACAGGCAGCAACATCGGCAAAGCTCCGCGCTCTAACCATTGCGCCACGTCCCTCTCTAATAAGAGCTGTATTTTTTTAATTTTAAACAGCGACCGAGCACATTGAAAAAAGGCTATTCCCAGGATCTGGTGAAGCAGACTGTAGTCAGTTCATGTCCCTGATAAGATGCCTGTCCTAGCTAAACTTGACATATTTGGAAAAATTATCTCTCTCAAAAACAAAAAAACATTTGTGGAACATTTGTACAATGTTGCACCAACATCGAAGACGTTCGGCCAACGTTTTACAAAGGTTATACAAAGGTTTTGTGTTTGCTGGGATGTCACTTGATATCCCTCAGGTAATGCCTTTTCCTCTCTCAACTACCTACATGACATATTTTGAAATTATCTTCTATATTGCTCGGGAACTATTGATTCCGAAATCTAAGGAACAAAATTGTCTCTAAACATGATAGCATCAAACATAAAAGTAAGATAAAGGGGAAGTATGGTAACATGTGTTTGACAGCACGTGTAAACAATAAGCGTGTAGATTGTGAGACATCTGATAGTGTAATAAAAAATTATGTTAAAATGAGTTGGCAATCTATATGCTCGTTAACATCAGAAATAAAACAGCAACAGGGAATATTTATGCCTGAAGCATGTGCTCCCCAATCAATAAGTTATAGTTTACCAGTACGTGGAAGCCTCTGAAGACAAACATAATTTTCAATTGAAGGTTTAACAGATTACTACTATTATTAGTATCCTAGTTGAGATGGATAACAAATTTAAGCATTAACATTCCGTAAAGCATTAAAGCATTAACATTTCTTTTCGCTTAATCTGCGTTATTTTAAGTGGTTAGACTGTAAGTGATAATTTATCGTAACAAAATTCAGCTTCGCAGCGAGAGTCAAAATGCATCACATTTTTTACAGATAAAAACAAACCTGGAAACATTTATAAATTCCATGTTCTTTTTCGATGTGTCACATTTATAAATCAATAATATGAATCATCGCAGGCCAGTCAAATGTCAAAAAAGACTAATAATAAACATGAGAAATAGAAAGTAACCTTTATTGCAAACGGTTTGTTAATATAATGGCGTTGAACTTATGATTATGGTTATATTTGTGATACATGGAGGTTCGGTTTTATTAAAATACGTAAAACATTGACCTTAACTTTCTGTATATGTTGATCTAGGTGCTAGAGCAGAAAGTAGTCAGTTGCATCAGACAAATTAGATGGAATAAACATTTCGTGAACACTGACCATGTATAGTGCGCGGATTGTTCTGCACACATTAATTAGGCCATAATGAGATTAATGCTGCAATTAACATGATAAAATTAGTCGCGGAATCAGCCGTTCCTTACATAACTTTCTTTCAAGCAACATATATTTATTAAAAATGGGTCGCCTATATCGCAGCTCACTTCATGCGTATCCCAGTTCGGGATGGTATGTAAAGATTCGTATGTCATATGAGATGTACGGCTGATTCGGGAGGCCCTGCCTACAGTATGTACAGTATGTGCAGTATGTACAGTATGTGATGGTACATATGGTTCAGATTGCAATTCAGCTGGTCCGGCTCATGCGTCAACGTTATTCGTAGGCCTAAGTTTTGGATGTCATACATACATTGTGGGCCATGCGTAAACTTCTACTGATCCGAACCCAACGAGCTGCAACGTATTAATGCGTATCTAATCAATACAATCCTAATTGAGATGCGCACGGTACGATTATCTAGCCACACACAATACACATTGAACCTAAGTATGAAAATCTCCGAATTTTCCAGAATGAAAGAAATGCATAAAATTTCTTTTTTACTTTGCAAACATCATATTATGTTTATTAAAATACTTTCAGGACCATTGGTTGATATTTTTACCAATTTATTGTTGAACAATGTCGGACAAATTTACCTTTTTTAATTTAAATAGAAAATTACTATGCTTTTATCCAAAACGATTATAAACAGTGTGAGAGTAGATTACCATACTCCAGATCACGCCCACACCGCTAGGTCGTTATAACTTGACTTGACTAATCGTGCTAAATGACACCTGTTTGGTTGGAGTTGAGGACCATACTTACAAAACTGCAGTAAACAGGTACGGGTCCAGCCGTTTATAAATGGCCTGCCATTTAAAAACGACTGCGTTTATAAGCAATCGCAGCACACTTTCGGCGAGTGTTTATAAACACCCGGGCGTTTATAAACGGTCGGTTAATATGACTGGTTAACTGTACATTTTCTTCCATATTATCAGGTATTTTCTCCTAATTATACTAGATTTGGTATAATGTATAAATTGACACAACACATCACTACTTAGTATTGCACTCGAGAAGCAGAATCTGGGAAATACGATGCTTTAATTGGTAGAAATCGCCAGATATAGGATTTCTGACCCCCACATCCTGGAAGTGTCACTGCAAAAAAATGAATACGTTGCCGGTACAATCTGCTCCTCACAATAGTGTTCCTCACAAAAACAACAAAACTGTAGATTATTATCTGGTTATATATATATATTGATTATTATATATATATTGCCTGCCGGTTTATAAATGCACAGGTGTTTAAAAACACTCGCAGGAAGTGTGCCACGGCGACCGTTTATAAACGACTGGACCCGTACCTGGTAAATGTTTGTATTGATCATCTGTTAGCACAAGATATGAATGAATCATTTCACTTTTATGTGATCGTGATGATTATGATCGCAAGACATGAAAGTGTCGTCTGGTTCACTATTAATGGCTCAACTCGTCAGATCTCATGCATTATGCACTATATTGGGTATACGATGCCTGACAAATCATTACATGGTATACGGGATATAGTGGAATTATCATTCCTTCTTTCCTTTCTTCCTACATTCCTTCCTTCATCCCACCCTCTGTCCCTTCATTCCGTCCTTCCTTCCTTCTTTCCCTCCTACATTATCCCTTCCTTCCTTCCTTTCTTCCTTCCTTCTTTCTTTATATCGTTCCGTCCTTAATTCTTTTCTTCATTTTGTCTTTTCTTCCTTCTTACTTACTTTCTTCCTTCACCAACTCGCCCTTCATTATTTAATCCTCGCTCTAAATTACTTCAGCAATCTTATCCTCAGGGAAGTGGATGTTTAAAATGTAACAGCAGAATGACAGATCGTGATCAGTTGGGGTCGAGGTGAAAACTAACAGACATGACGCTGACAAAACAATAACTTCGATGACAAGATTTTATTAACTAGACAGTCACTCAGAGACAGCAAGCATCCTTCGCGCATCCGGATAGTATTCTGGACCCTGGATCATAATCAGGATCATTCCCAAAACTGAAAGATTGTTCTTTGGCTAGTGACACACCTCCCGTCAAAGTTTCATAGAAATACGTTCATTATTTTGTAAGTAATCCTGCTGACAGACAGGAGCCACACGCGAACAAACATGTAAGTTTTGAAAATGTTGTCAGAACACACCAACTCGTAGTCGAAAGCATTTATTTTCAACTTCGCGTTAGTGTGTGTTGGAATTAAAATAGTGTGTTTGATATTTTGGAGTATTTCGCTTAACCCTCTCCAGGCCAAGTATTTAAAACAACGTCGTAATTCACCGATGAATGATGTTTAGCCTACTTTCTAATTTAGACAATTAAAAGTCTTAAATACATCACAGCTTCCACACCGACATCAATCGTTATGCTGCATGCCATCGTTCATCAAATGTACAAATATATATATAATTAAAAAATGACGCTGAATTTCTATTGAATTACCATTACGTAAAAATGCAAAAATAGTGGACGAAAATATATTTTTAAAATAGGCACCAAAGTTTTTATTCTTTAGTGGTTATTTCTGAGTGTGAAAAATGATGGTGCCACACATTAACATAATGTGCAAATATTAAGACATATGACCCTGCACTAATAGTTAGATGTGTGGATGAAATGACCTTAATTGGGTGGAAAAATGAAAAAAAATATCGTGGTGGAAATTAATTAAGTCAGAGATTTAAAATTATGCTTTGATGCATAATGAAGGTTTAAATGGTTAAACGAGTCGATAGCAAGATGAAATGGGACAGAGCTATTACATTGGCCTCTCTCTCTCTCTCTCTCTCTCTTTCCCTATCTCTCTCTCTCTGGACAGAGATATTACAGTGGCCTCTCTCTCTCTCTCTCTTTCTCTATCTCTCTCTCTCTGGACTGAGATATTACATTGGCCTCTCTCTCTCTCTCTCTCTCTCTCTCTCTCTCTCTCTCTCTCTCTCTCTCTCTCTCTCTCTCTCTCTCTCTCTCTCTCTCTCTCTCTCTCTCTCTCTCTCTCTCTCTCTCCCTCTCTCGAAAAGTTTGAATCCATATACGTGTGGCCCTCAAGGACATGCTTGTATTAATAAATTTCAAATGAAATGAAATTAATCTGGCTTTAGGCCACCTTTGTGCACATATAGGCTAAACTGAGCCAGGAGAACGTCCTGAGGATGGTGAGATGATTGAGATGACACTGTCCTCCAGACGCAGGTTTCAAAATTCGGGCCCTGGCGGTCTGAGGCCGAGCACGCTCCCCACAATACTGACTTTCACACGTGGATGGGGAAGAAACATTTTTAGTTTTTTTTTAAACCGCTGAGACCGAGAACCGAACCCCGAACTCTGGCGTGAAAGGCAGCGGTGCTAACCACTACCCTAGGGCCCCCGCCCAGGACAGGACATTCAAATGGATGCCTTAGTAGGTATGATTTAGATTCAGGGCATATTACTTTGTTATATGGCTCCCTCATCTTCTGGGAAAATGTAATTTCCAATTTACAGTCAATCTGGATGATTTAAAGAAGTAGTGAATGCAATGACGACACTGTTGCCTTTTTTTATTCATGTGATCAAATAAAATAACGTATTTCGAGCACAACAGGTATAATTATGATTAATATGTATTGGATATTTATTGACGACAGGAAATCTATGCAGATGAATCATGCTTATGCGTCTCAATAAAAATTGAAAAAAAATATTGCCCATATGTCGTTGGTAAATAAGCGTACATGCTCAACAAGAGGAGTCAAACTATGTGGATTAATTAACAATTCTAAGATTAAAGCGATATTATCGTCGATCATAATCTCAGGTATGATACCATTTACTATGTCAACATGGAGTCTATCGATCAATTAACGTTGATCTAAGATGCTATAACTGAGCGACACATGTAGATTATAGCCAGAGTTTACAATCAATTTATCATACACATGCTCCCGATTAGGAAAAGTATGGCTATATTAGCCCTTTGATTCCCATGGGACACTTTAACCCTTTCAGCGCAGAGATCTTTATACGTCAGAAGATGACGTCTGTTGACGTCAGCTTCTGACGTGTAAAGACGATCCCCGCACTGATAGAGTACAATATTTAGAATGGTCGTAGATCCATAACGTATGTATTCAAATGAAGTGGAAAGAGTTAACTAACACATTATGATGATTTCAAAATATAAAAAAACGTTGGTCTCCATGGTTTATGCTACAATATTTCAGCGTGGTAATGGTTAATAACGTTATATTACCAATTGTGTATATATATGCGGCATCTGGAATAACTATCAATAATATTAATCCAACAGACAATGATATAGTCCACCAAAACGAGAAGGTTTTTCGTTATTAAAAAGGCATACAATCATGTATTTTATAAAATTTTCCAATGTTCATATAATAGCTACAGTGAATCAAAATACATTTAAAGTAAATTTTGAAGTACATTTACATGTAGGGCTAATTTTGGATATAAAACATTCTAGAAATGAATACAATTTTGTCTGTTGTTTGCGACAAATTGCAAATACATTTATAAAAGGTAATATTTTATTACAGATAGTAGATTTCGTTGTGATTTAGTTATTCTCAAAATTAGTGCGCGAGGCCCAGTCACACTGACCGCCATTTTGTTTCCACAGCCAGCTGTGTAAAAACGACACTCACACTGCCTACCAAAAACTCGGATGCCATGAAATTGAGACGAATATTTCAAGTGCCTACGAAAAGGCAATTTTCAGCAAGCGTAAACTTTTGATCGTATTAGAACTATTACATTTAAAAATGCAGGTCACTGTGTCAGAGCCTTGCGATGTCATCAGGGTAGCGATTTAAATGATTAAGTGACAAACCAAGTGACCGGCCAACCGACCAACAGACTGATAATGTTATTTTTTATTAGTAAATTATCTCTCTCTCCCAGATATGACATGAATGGGGTCTTAGGCCACCGTTGCGCACACATAGGCTGAAGTGGGCCACGCAAACCTTTTGAGGATGGCGAGATGACACTTGCCACCAGCCACAGGATTCGAAATTCAAGCCCTGGCGGTCTGAGGCCGAGATCCCCAGAATATTGAATCTTTATGAGTGAGCAGAGAAGAAGCGTTATGCTTCATTGAAACTTGAAGGCCAGAGTGGGGATCGAGCCCGCGATCTCCGACTTTTCCAACAGGCAGCTTTAACCACTGCACCAGGGCCCCCGCCCAGAGCTGGATGGTCGACGCCATAGTATACTACTCCCACCAAGTATTGTTGTGTTGCTGACATGACGGATGTGAATTTGATCAGCATAGATTTCGCCTGCCACATCAATTAATTACACTAGGTTTAAGTTGAAAGATTATTATTAACAAAAATCAGTATTAATAAATTGATGTACACAGGCTGAACTGGACTCGGATAAGCTACTGGGGGTGGTAAGATGAATCAGACGACAATGCCAGCTAGACACTGGATTCTAGCCCTAGCGGCCTGACCTCGAGCACGCTTTCTGTCACACAGGCTCCCTGCAATACCTCACCTTGAGAGCTAGCGGTGAAAAATATTCCGTGTCCTTGAATTCAGTTTTAAGCCTGTATGTGCACACAGTTGGCCTAAAACCACTTCAGTTTAGGTTTTATTCACACTATATTGTAACCAGCTTAGACGTGAACGATAACTTTTATCTGTGAAACTGACATTTCATGTGACTCAATTTTACAAATTTTAGCAATTTTCTGCCACTTGAAGTTGTGGATCGCGGTAGTGAGTGAAAATATTAATTAGCCGTTCGAGGGTTAAAATACATACATCTGTCACCTATAGTTAAACTTTTCAACTATCACGATGCAACAAAGCATCATTTTGAATCTCTGAAGAATTACTTAATTTAATATACCCAGAGGATTTAGAACGAAAATTTTCAGGGAACTGTTTTAATAATAATAGACTATTTTTTAATTTGCCACCCACTTCAAGTCATCTTCATCCGCTACAAGTCGAAAATTGCGACAGCAGTTCTCGACTTGTAGTGGATGAGGATGGCAAGGGTAAATTCAGGCTTGAAACGGTTAAATCCACTAAACCATTATTCCATATCGGACAGTTTTCATCCTTTCATATTCTGTTTACATAGTAAATTATGCCCCAGACGATGTCCCAAATGCTGGGGTAATGTTGGGCAAACGTCGTAGAATAATCAAATTGCAATAGTTTACAATATGCCACTAATGTTAGAAAACTATATGTTATACACATAAAACTATGCGGAGATTATTTATACAATTTTATTGAATATTTATATAAATACCATTATTCCACGAAGTAGATAAAATTACATTTTGAAATCGCAACCACAAATCGTTCAAGCTGGTGTGTTTTTTCAAATTCTGTGAAACTCAGTGACGTCACCGAAAACCGTATTAGCCAGCGTTTTAAAACGAAATAATGAAACAACATCCCAGCTTTTTATGAAAATTAAAACACTTTTGTCCAGATATTAATTGATTTCGTGTGATTATCCATTCACCCACAGTTGGTTCAATGTTGGGCCACCGCCTGGGACGCTGGGCCAACATAAACCCTTATCCTGCTGATCACGACAATTTTTTAGCGAAATTTCATTGGGATCATTTTTATATCTTTCCCCAACTTCCCTGAAAATTTGGTGGAATTTTGTTGTGTATTATGGAAGTTAGACAATTTGGCTTGTAATAATTTTTCAACATTACAGCTCTCATTTCACCATTACCGTGAAACAAGAATTTCATTACATGCCAAATGGTCTAACTTACAAAGTACACAAGAAAATGTCACGAAATGTTTAGCGATGTCGGAGGAAGATGAAAAAATGACCTCAAAAAAATAAATTGATAAAAAGTCAATCCCCAGGATTTGGTGAAACAGATTGAAGTGTCGTTTTTAACTTATTGTATTAGTCGACCAAATCAGTGCTATTGGGAATGGAATGTGTGTCTAAACATGAATATCTGTAATTATTTGTGCTCAAATTAAACAATTATGAGACAATTTTCAGCCGCGTGAAGTTGTGGGTCGCGCCAGCGAGGCACAACATCAAGTGGGTGAGAATTTAAATAAATGATAAGTGTGAAAACAACAGTGGATGAACGTCTCGTGTTGTCTGGGTGCAATCTCAGTGAGCAGAATATGTTGGACCAATGTTAGTTTAATGCTGGCCAACCGTCAAAAACGTTGGCTCACTATTAGACAAACATTGGCTCAACATCTTGTGTTTGCTGACATTGTATGGTCAGATAATTAAGTACTATACGTGTCAACCAGAAATGATCACATGTGTTTATAGCCGACAGGATGATTACTGTTGTGTTACCATATTTGCAGGTGATTATATTTAGATTGGATAACATAAATATGTCATCAACAAGCTGCCTATTATATGAGGCAATCTTAGGACAATCAGTGTGAAAATTTGTTTGCAACAGCTCAGTCATTTTGTTATGGATAAAATGTTCTCATCCATCCACAACAAAGCACACAGAAGCATGAAGCGGTGACTCTGGCCTAGCTGTTAACAATTTTTTGATCGCCACACACTCAATAATTCAGTAGTGCGGGTAGCCTCTGTGAGCGAGAAGTAGCGTGCTTGCTCACCGACTGCCAGGGCTCGAATGTTAAATCGTGGGTCTACCAGAGCAATCTGATTCATCTCACTAGTGTTGTTGGGTAATCCTGGTTTAATTTAGGCTGTATGTCCGCATAATCAATCTCACGAGGCTCATTCATTCATTCTCATAGCTATGAATTGCTATATTAGCAACTAATTTTTTACCATATAGTTAAAAATATATATTTCTTAAAATATAATTTAATCATCACTAAGACTGAAGAAAGTACGTACTTGAAACAGCTTGGTTTCATTAGTTTCAGTGGTAGTTCTAGTCTAAGGATCTAAATAGAAGAGCTGTTTATTGTACATTTAAGTCATTTGGTAAAAGTTAGGAATGCGCCCGCAGCAATAGGTCATAAATTAAAAAAAAACTGATATTATGAGAGAAGGAGGCCCTCCTCCTATATTTAGGAGGCCGAGCACGCTACCTCTCAGTCACGGAGGTTCCCAAAATATTGAATCTTTACGAGTGAGCGGGGAGGAAATATTTTGTTTCTTTGAAACTTGAAGGCCAGAGCGGGGCTCGAACCCATGATTACCGACTTTCCAAGCAGACAGCTGTAACCACTGCACCAGGGCCCCGCTCCTATATTTAGAGAATGTGGCGATCTGATTGTGATGTGTCTAATGGGATACTTGATGTTTGTTAATTTATAAACACGGCAAAGCACACTAGGATAAGCAACATAGTTATCAGAGGTCCTAAACACGAGGTTGAGAAAGAGTTATTTTGTTACAATCATCCCCTGGGAGACCCCTGTCACGTGCTTTGTAATCCCCGCTGTGACTGTTGTTTCATTGGTTTCAGAAACATTTTTTATTGGCAAAATTGGATTCCTCACCCCCAAAAACATATACATAGACACCAATGTTGTGACTCTAACTGCCTTAGAACTCAAGTTATGGCACAAAAGGTGATTTCCAGATTTCAATGGCGGCCATTTTGAAAATGGCCCAAAACAGGTAGTCCATCCCAACTTTTTTTTGATGGCATTGACTTTTGATATCCGGGGAGGTCCAATGAACAATAAAAACTTGGTCTCAGACTGTCCTGGGGGGGGGGGGGGGTGCACGGTAACCCTATCTGGCCCATGGACTATAAGGGAACCATAGTACATTAGAGGTACATGATTGTGCCCGACTGACACGCAAACCTCAGACATTGGGTGAGCATTACATCAAGTTAGCATTGGTTCAACGTGATTGCTGGGTGGGTGTTGATGTGAACTGGGCCTTTTAGGACATCTACAGAGACATAAATCATAACGGAAACAACGCATAGCTTGACAGATCTATTGTTGTCTTTATTCTTACTGACTTCTGTCTGTTGTAGACAAAAATTCACCACCTACCGGGATTATAAATCATGGCCAAATTTCACCAACTGTATGTTATGAGTTAAGATAATATTATGAACAAGCAAGATATGGCCTTTATAATATTAGGGGGGGGGGGGGGTGTTCCAATAATTTTCATATCAATTTCACATTGACAGCTATCCGATGATCACATTTATTGATTCGTTCCCTCACTACAAACACCCAGGGACTGAAAAGGTGCCAGACAGACATGACATGGTTGAAACAAATTCCTGACTTATTCGTCATGTACAGTGGCAGATAGATAGACAGGAAAAAAAACATACTTTGTTAATATATTTGAATGTCATTTCTGACTTATAAGTCATAAACAAAGTTGATGGTCAACAAAAGAGCATTGAACTAATGTATCGTGCCTGTCAGGTATTTCATTCATTCATTCATTCATTCATTCATTCATTCATTCATTCATTCATTCATTCATTCATTCATTCATTCATTCATTCATTCATTCATTCATTCATTCATTCATTCATACATTCATTCGTTTATTCATTCATTCATTCATTCATTCATTCATTCATTCATTCATTCATTCATTCATTCATTCATTCATTCATTCATTCATTCATTAATCCATTCATTCATTCATTCATTCATTCATTCATTCATTCATTCATTCATTCATTCATTTATTCATTCATCCATTCATTCATTTATTCATTCATTCATTCATTCATTCATTCATTCATTCACATTTATTAACAAATACATTTAATGGTTCAGATGAGGGGATAATTAAAAGGTGGATATTGAATCCCACTGTGTTCTAGATCTGGAATGAGAGAGTGTGTTTTACTTCGCTTTCTGTTTTGTGTGTAAATATATCGACACAGTGACATAAGTAAAACTTTTCAGATATGTCAAAAGACATTTCAACGACCATGACGATGACCATTACAATCAGTGACTCAGTGTGGATTCGACCTCGGTACCTCTAGGGAACATGGCCACGGCCGCACTTTATATGTTTTGATCGTCCTGTTATGTGTGTACGTATGCTCCTGGAATGTTTATCGGCAGACAAACGTTCCTTGGTGGATGGTCAAATAGGTGTGGAGTGATAGATCAAACAGAAACCGGCTGCGGTCGGCGGAGCTGCTCATAATGCTGCTGAGGTAGATGCTGCTGTGGCAGCTGCTGCAACTATTGTTGCTGGATCTAATATATGTTGCTGCTGTTGGTGATGCTGATTTGGCTATAGCCGCTCCTGTTCCCCTGCTACTCTCATTGCTATCACCAGATGCCTTGCTATCATAGCTACCGGTATTCTCGTGTTGTCAGTTATGCCACCTGAATGCTGCTAAAGCTGTTACTGTTGGTTTAGTTGATGATCATTCAGCAACCGCTTCAGCTATTGGTC
This sequence comes from Flabesymbios commensalis, assembly GCA_964017125.1. Lineage (NCBI taxonomy): Eukaryota > Metazoa > Annelida > Polychaeta > Terebellida > Flabelligeridae > Flabesymbios > Flabesymbios commensalis. The sequence continues at coordinate 80,227,038 of OZ024913.1, read as the reverse complement.
GCGGAGCTGAGGACATATCGTGTGTGATAAAATGGGGAGCAGATGGGCTGATAGCATCACATCTAGACCACCAGCAGCATGGCAGTGACCACTCTCATTGCTATCACCTCTACCGGTATTCCCTTGCTGTCAGTGACGCTACCTGAATGATGTTTGAGCTGTTTCTGTTGGTTTATTTGATGTTGGCTTAGATGATGACCAATCAGCAGTCGCTGTTAGAGGTCTGTGTTCAGCTATTGGCCGCGGAGTGGGTGATAAAATAGACTGACAGCATTACATCTGGACGAGCAGCCAGCATACAGTGACAACGACACGAAGAGATCAGGAAAGCACTCCAGTAGTCTACTGTTGCTTGTTCAAGCTGGTGATTTTTTGTTAAGTAACTGCCGAGCTATATAGGATATGACAGCATAAATATCATCACATGATAATTATTTTACATTTTCAAGAAAGTTTTTTGTATTTTCCCTCTAAGGAGTCATGGAGAAACAGTGCTTGCGATTGTCAGCGTATAGTTTCAACCGTATCATGGGAGGTAGGGAATGTGTGTAGGTGTCATGACCGGTGTAATGTGCACAGCAATAGTGAATGTATTCACTAGCAACACAGTAGATGTGGTTAGAGTCACACTGAGCCTTAACCTAGTGTATCTTGATGACATCTAGCTCACCTGATAACAAAACATCCACTATAATACTTCACAAAAAAAACACTGGGATATCAAAACAATCAGTATAATAAGTGCGATGTGGTTGCATAGATTAAACTATCATTATGATGTGTCGGAAGAAATACAGCAGTCGTGTGACACATCGAGTTTTAACGGGTGCCAGCCAATGACTCACATACTATAGTATCACAATGATTTCATGAGTGACTAAAAAACCGTGGACAATAAATCTCGATGATAATTATGTTAATGGATAACACCCAGGATATATGTGGCATGAATAGAAAACTGGGATAACTCAACTGGGCGGACCAGCATACAACAAAGCTAAACATGTTAAATTTACTTTTTCACATGATATTTATTTTGTATAGCAATGATTGGTTTGAAACTAAGGTATATTAACAGGTTAGTTTGTGTGTCTTGCACTCTCTACACACGATTTATCGTGCACTGTAGTAATAGGTCTCTGTGTCTCCATGGAGCAACGTACATGCAATGTAGAAAATTCACACACAAACACACATAATTTTTAACGTGTGATGATTATGTCACAGTGGTCAATTTATATGATTCATGCTAGCTGCTGATATAGTTGTGACTTTTGACCTGATATGATGTCCAGTATGCCACAGTGGTTGGACCTGATGGACAGCAATAGATCCAGTGACCTTCACCGCAATGACAACCTGTCCTTCCTGGCAGCATGGACCACATTTGACCTTTCTGACTTTGCTGTTGATCCTGACTCAGATGAGTTTGATGCTTTAAGAAGTGGATGTGAGCGTACGGCGATGATTATGATGTACTGTCTGGTGATAGGCATAGGAGGACTGGGTAATGCTCTAGTAGTGATCACACTGATTAGGAATAACTACATGTGGAATGCCACCAACATCTTTATAGGTTGTCTGGCCCTCACTGACTTACTCGTCTGTCTACTCAACCTACCATTCTCTCTCTATTACCAACTTAACAATGATTGGCCTTTTGGCAGTCTGCTCTGTCACGTGATACCTACACTGTTTGCTGTGGCAGTTTACATCAGTTCTTTCTCCTTGACCATGATAGCTGTTGACAGGTAAGGAATACATGTATATAACGATCATGGTAGCTGTTGACAGGTAAGGAATACATGTATATAATGACCATGATAGCTGTTGACAGGTGAGGAATACATGTATATAATGACCATAGTAGCTGTTGACAGGTAAGGAATACATGTAATGACCATGATAGCTGTTGACAGGTAAGGAATACATGTATATAATGACCATGATAGCTGTTGACATGTAAGGAATACATGCATATAATGACCATGGTAGCTGTTGACAGGTAAGGAATACATGTGATGACCATGATAGCTGTTGACAGGTAAGGAATACATGTATATAATGACCATGGTAGCTGTTGACAGGTAAGGAATACATGTAATGACCATGATAGCTGTTGACAGGTAAGGAATACATGTATATAATGATGATGACAACTGTTGACAGGTAAAAAGTACATGAATATAATGGCCATGGTAGCTGTTGACAGGTAAGGAATACATGTAATGACCATGATAGCTGTTGACAGGTCAGGAATACATGTAATGACCATGATAGCTGTTGACAGGTCAGGAATACATGTAATGACCATGATAGCTGTTGACAGGTCAGGAATACATGTAATGACCATGATAGCTGTTGACAGGTAAAGAATGAATGAAAAATCTTATATAGTGCATGTATCCAGCCAGAGGCTGTTCAGAACGCTGAACATCGAGAGTAGCTTAGCAAGGCCTGTTATCATTCAAATTCCAACTCAGTCTCCTGGGGGATATACAGCCGAGCTACCATTGAGGCGCATCAAGCTATTTTCATTCCAAGCAAATTCGCCTTATGTGCCAAGTACTCACACATTGTAGATTTCCCGGGGTTTCGCAGGATAGAAACTGCGCCTACGTCCATTGAGGTTCTTTTACGTCCAACTCTAGGTCAGTCAGACGAGCCATCTGATTTACGTGGTTCTCTGAGCCCCACGAGTGTATACAGCACCTGGCAGACCAAGGCAGTCACCCATCCAATTATGAAGCGGGCGCTTAACTTCAGTGATAGAGCCAATCACGATGAGCGAACGCCGTATTCCGTATATAGAATACATGTAATGACCAGGATAGCCGTTGACAGGTAAGGAATACATGTAATGACCATGATAGCTGTTGACAGGTAGGGGATACATGTCTATATTGACTATGATAGCTGTTGACAGGTCAGGAATACATGTATATAATGACCATGATAGCTGTTGACAGGTGAGAAATTATAATTATATGTATATAATGACCATGATAGCTGTTGACAGGAAAGGAATACATGTAATGACCATCATAGCTTTTGACAGGTAAGGAATACATATATATAATGCTGATGACAGCTGTTGACAATACATGAATATAATGGCCATTATATAATGACCACGATAGCTGTTGACAGGTAAGGAATACATATAATGACCATGATAGCTGTTGACAGGTAAGAAATGTGATAACACATCTTGGTCTGAAAATTCGAACGAGTATCTTAATGATCAGAGTTGTCACAGCACGAGACAGTTCAACTTTCCAGACAACGATATCTTATTCTGTTTATTAAGCATATGAACAACCATGACAGATAGCCTATAAGATAATTCATATTTACATTATTGATTCCTAAAGTCCCGATTATCAGTTATTTGATTGTGAAAAGTGGGCTGGGTAGACGATGTATGTATACCTCAATTACATGGACATTATGCATCTGGGCAGACACTATAAAGTGGGCGGGGTAGACCCTGTATTTATACCTCAATTACATGGACATTATGCATCTGGGCAGACACTATAAAGTGGGCTGGGTAGACACTGATTTATACCTCAATTACATGGACATTATGCATCTGGACAGACACTATAAAGTGGGCTGGGTAGACGCTGTGTTTATACCTCAATTACATGGACATTATGCATCTGGGCAGACACTATAAAGTGGGCTGGGTAGACATGTATTTATACCTCAATTACATGGACATTATGCATACGACAGACACTATAAAGTGGGCTGGGTAGACACTGTATTTATACCTCAACTACATTGATAACTGGATAAACACTATATTTTTACTTCTGAAAATATTTGTATATATAATATATACAGTTTTTTCCACTTTAAAATCATCATACATGTTAGGGTTAGCTCTTAAGGGTATACGACCATTATAAATGTTTTTATTTTTCAGTGCGGTGACCGACTGTAGACGTCATATTCTGACGTCTAAAATTAATCCCCGCGCTGAAAGGATTCATTACAATTACTCACATTGGTTATTTAAGTTGTGGTTGAGAAGCCTGGGATTACTACAGACATGTGGTACTGTTGAAAGATAGGTTGATCCTGGAAGTAGCCTTTTGTCAATTTGCTTGGTCGCTGTTTAGATTTTCTTAGCAAGAGTTTCCTCTGATCATTTTTTCATCTTCCCCCAACATTCCTGAACATTTGGTGGAATTTTGTTGTGTATCATCGAAGTTGGACCATTTGGCGAGTAATGAAATTGCAAAATGACAGCTCTCATGTCACCATTACCGTGAAACAGGACATATATATGCGAAATGATCTAATTGATAAAATACACGACATAATTCCACAATGTTGGGGAAGATAAAAAAGTTGGCCATGTAGCAATGGTGATAGATTAGAGCATGTCAAATTTCCATCAATTGATTGTGATCAATCATACATTAAATGCACCGCTTTGTGAACTCTTTAAGCCCTGACGATGCATCAAAGCATCATTTTGCATCTCTGAAGTATGACTTAATTACATACATCTCGGGGATTTTTTAACGAAAAGTTTCATAGATATGTTTCATTAATAACTATATATATATATATTATTTTTGCCACCCGCATCAAGTCATTAATTTACTTTAACAATATGTTCTGTGGTATTATTGTGCAATACTATTTATTTATATAATGATCTAAGCTTTTCGCAACTACTGAGCATTTCATGCTTATTATTAACTACATTTATATTTTTAGCATTGTATGCTTATTTTTACCTTACTTTTTTAGATTTTAACACAAGCCTTTTTGCATTTTTAACTGCATGGGTGCTGGTCACTTGTCGCCACTTGATTTTTGTCTGTAGAATTATACCTTTAGAAAATTAGGTAAATGAAAAATCTTCATCCACTACAAGTTGGGAATTGCGACAGTAATTCGCGGCTTGTAGTGAATGAAATGAATGGGGTTTTAGACCACATTTGTGCACATGTAGGCTAAACTGGGACAGAAAAACCTCCTGATGATGGTGAGACGAATGAGATGACACTGTCCTCCAGACACAAGATTCGAAATACGTACCCTGACGGTCTGAGTCCTAGCACGCTACCTCTCGGTCACAGAGGCTCCCCACAATATTGAATTTCTACGAGTGGGCGGGAAAAAAATATTTTGTTTCTTTGAAACTAGAATGCCAGAGCGGGGTTCGAACCGGCGATTACCGACTTCCCAAGCTGGCAGCCTCAACCACTGCACCAGGGCCCCTGCCCTTTGTAGTGGATGAAGATATGGTAATTCCAGGCTTGAGAGGGGTAACCCTTTGAGTACTATGTGCTGAATATACACTGTAGATGTCCTGCTGACTGATTAACTGACACAATAAATTAAAGCACTGTACATTTACCGGACTTCAGCTAATTACTTCTAGCACACTGTCTGCGAAACTGACTCATCATTAAATCCACAATACGTCAGTGGCCACAATACTCTTACTGGTGGATTATACATTCTAGAATTTGAAGCCATTTCGCAAACTTAAATTCAAAGTGGAAATTAACCCATTCTCGGATGGACAACTGTTCAGGCACACATGTTGTTTTACTATGTTCTAGAGGTTTTTCTGAATATACATCAGTGAGTGTTGTTTCGTGTATATGACTATATACACTATATACACCAGCACTCGATAATTGTATTTTAATGAGACCAGATAGCTCATTAATGATGCACTTATTTTATTATGGATAATTCGACCCATCATGATCTTACTAGTGTTTTGCATTTTGAAATTACCCTCATAGCACAATTATTGTTCTGTTAATGTCAACATCACACGTCAGATGGTTTTGTCGATTTAGTGTTGGACTTTTCTGTACGGGAATAACTATTTTTCCTATGGATTTTTGCCACCCACTCATTTTTTCCAATGTGTACAGATAAAATAAATTTTGGTCTAGTCATGTATGTGGGCTATACTGACATTAACAAGTTTTTATCGGGAATATAATTAAAGCGACACAATCGGGCTAAAATCATCAAAAATCAGAATTTTTATTTCGACTCCTTAATATGGCCATAAGATGTGAACATGCCCATAAACTAGGAAGTCTTTTAAATTATGGGCTGTCGTGGCAACGTACCAAGTGTGTCGAAAGCCCTATTTATCAGTGTTCCCGTATTTAGTAATTTGGACATGCATGTCCGAAATTAGATTTTGTCCTTATTTCTCGCTTAATTGGCAAATGTACATGATTGCCTTATGTTTCGTCTTTGTTATCGTATTTTTCTTGAAATTAAATGTTGATTTATTTATGTGTTCTATGCACATTCTGATTGTTTTCCTGTTTAGATTTGTTTTATAACTTGTTTTTTTTAGAAATGTTGCTAGATGAAGATGTGTTCCTGTGTTCCAGGTACATTCTCATTATTTTCCTGTTTTATTTTGTTGTAATACTTGTTCTTGACACTAAATGTTGCTGGATTATGATTTGTTTCAGTGTTTCAGGTATGTTCTGATTATTTTCCTGTTTTATCTTGTTGTGATACTTGTTCTTGTTACTCACTATGTCTAGATTTTAATTTTTACGTGTTCCAGGTACATTCTGATTGTGTTCCTGTTTTATCTTGTTGTATTACTTGTTCTTGATATCAAATGTTGCTGGATTATGCTTATGTTCTTGTGTTCCAGGTACATTCTGATCGTGTTCCCGTTCCGGCAGCGCATGTCACCTCAGACTGCCCTCTACCTGGTGGCCGCCATCTTTGTTTTGTCATGTGTCATGGCGTCACCTCTCGCAATATTCGCCAAGTGTGTGGCGTTTACATTAGAGGAGCCCAGTATCAACCTGTATATAAACAGACACTACTGTCAGGAGGCGTGGCCCAGTGAACATTTCCGGAAGCTGTACACCACACTCACTCCCATCATGCACTTCTTGTTTCCGCTGAGCGTCACTGGGGTTTTATACTTCCTGATTATGCGCAGAATACGTCACAGACTCCAGAGAAAAGAGCAGCACCGCACAAAGACCGTGAAGGTTCTTATTACTGTGGTCCTCGTGTTTGTTCTAACATGGCTGCCATTCCACCTGTTTGCTCTTATCACGGAGTTTCAGAGCCAACTGGTGAGTGGGAGGTACTTTAAGTTTACAGACGCCTTGCTCAGAGTGATCGCCATGTCATCATCGGGTTTGAACCCGTTCCTCTACGCCTGGCTGAATGAACATTTCCGTGAAGCTCTGTGTCTCATGTGCCGTAAGCGAGTGGGAGTAATAAACGCTACTGTGGGTAATGGACGAGGCAGTCACAATCACTCATTACTCTCTGGAAGAAAAGCTCCATCACATCAGCCATTACCATTCACCCGGCTACATGGGGGCCACCTAGTGGAGGAGGTTTTCGCAGTACACAGTACAGTGGATAACAAGGCAATACAAGAGATCCCCTTACTGAACGTGAATAGTGACAAAGGGGATTCCCCAATAGATCATACACCTACACAGGAGATTCCCCTACTGAACGTCAATAGTGAGAGAGGGGATTCCCCGATAGATCAGACATTTACACAGGGGATTCCCCAACTGAACGTGAATAGAAACAGAGAGGGTTGCCCGATCGATCATACATCTACACAGGGGATTCCCCAACTGAACGTCGATAGTGAGATAGGGGATTCCCCGATAGATCATACATCTACACAGGGGATTCCCCTACTGAGCGTGGATGGAAACAGAGAGGGTTGCCCGATAGATCATACATCTACACATGGGATTCACCTACTGAACGTGGATAGTGTGAGAGGAGATTCTCCGAAAGATCAAACTAAGAAGGGATTACCCTACCCTACTGGACGTGGATAGTAAGAATGGCAAATCCAACATATCTACACTGATGGATGCAGATAGTAACATAGGGGTTTGGCCGGCCCCGATGGCTCATTCGTATCGACTGGGCCTTGTAATCTGGGTGTACCAGGTTCGAATCCCGGTCGGGCGAGATATATGTCATCGTGGTTGTGCATATACAGTGCTCCAAACTGTCCAAAGGCCTGAAGTGTACAATTCTGCCTATGGTAATGTGCATTATAAACAACCCTTGTAGTCATTCGAAATAAGAGTAGGGCATAGTCCCTTCGGGCTTCCTTCTGTCGCGATATTGCCATGATTGTGCAGAAAGCGACGTAAAGCAATATTCATATATATGTACATAGGGGATTCCCCATGCTTACTGTTGGATCCCCTTACTAAAAATCAATGATGATGATATAAGTGATTTACCTGCAGAACATTATGACAATGTGGATAATAATTAAGATAATGTACAGGTCCTAACTAAATATAATATAATTTGATTAATTGCCTTTTACAATTTGGAAATAACATCGTGTAACTACGTTGAAAGAATTCATGGAATGTAAGATGTCATTTATCTGGGATATATTTCTGGTCCTCTTTATGTTGTCCTCATCATTATCAATGTCAAGGACTCCAAGATGTCATCATCTTTGGGATATGTTTCTGGTCCTCTGCTTCGGATATTGATTTGACTTAATTAATTGTAGGCCTAATATAGATTTATCTTTAAAGGCTTGTAAAATTTACAGACCTACTCTACATAATTAAATTGTTTCTACGTTGAGATTTAAAAGTAGTAGAAACTATCAAATACGATCCATCAAGTTCAGTGCGATTAAAGTCCACCAAACGTCACAGAGAGTGTTGCAACGTGAAGCTCAAGCCAATGTTATTGCTGATTCTGGTACGGATGATACCAAGCTGGCATTATTGAACATTTTTAGTTATTCAAGATGGCGTCCAATATGTTCATTAGTAGGCGATGGGCTAGATATGACTACCATGCACCCCCCCCCCCGCCCCTAACACATCTCAACGAAACTAAGTTTTCTGGAGCCCTGGGATATACTGAACACGAAATCGAATGTTAACATTGAAAATATAGGAATGCAAACCCTATTTTGACGATTTTATAGAGGTACCATAAATATGTTATTAACAATGTCGCGTAATTTTAAATTGGCCCAACATTGCGACAACATTGGGTCGATGTGTGTCGTCTTTTCTGGGAAACTAGATATACAGATAAATGATGACCGTTTCCATTTCAATGGCTTAATGTCCGATGGAAGGATTTACCAAGGGATAATTCAGAAGTTGACCCAAGGCTGCTTCAATATTCGACCACCGTCATAGACGGTGGCCCAACATTGAGCCAACATTGAATCAACGATGGAAGGGTTTGCCAAGAGATAATCCACAATGAATGCTAATCAATAGGATTGAAATCATTTTGAAATTATATATCAGTATGTGAAATGTTGGTTTTAAAATAAATATTCCCAACGCATCCAGTATCTTCGAGTGAGCATTAGATTCAAGTTGAAAACAGCAGAATAAAGGACACGTTTTTTATCAATCCAAAGTATCAATAGAGGGACAGTCTCCAGAGGATGCTGATGCATAACTACAGTCTGTTTCACCAGATCCAATTTTCTCGGTCGCTGTTCACAAATGTTTTAACTATTTTTTTCGTGGATTTTTTTTCATCTTCCCCCAACATCGCTGAACATTTTGTAGAATTTTGTTGTATATTGTGTAAAATAGACCATTTTGCATGTAATGTAATTCTTGTTTCACGGTAATGGTGAGATGTAAAAACGTAAAAGGTGCAGGTTTATAGTCTGATATCAAGTCTGAGGACCTATCGGCCGACTTTACATCTTACATTTCTATGCAAATAAGTCTATAATGACTTTTCTTTTCTGTCAATAAAATATATGTCTGTCTGTCTGTCTTACCCCCTGGTCACTGGACGTGTCACTGGGCGCATTGAACTTATCGTACACATTGCCATCTCTGTCTTACCAGGTACTCATTTTCACCTGAGTGCAGTGAAGCATTTGAGGGTGAAGTGCATTGCACAAGGACACAACATTTTAACAATGTCCCAAGATTGACAGGGGAGAAACATGATATTTTCTCTGAAAATTCTGCACCACAGGCAGCAACATCGGCAAAGCTCCGCGCTCTAACCATTGCGCCACGTCCCTTTCTAATAAGAGCTGTATTTTTTTAATTTTAAACAGCGACCGAGCACATTGAAAAAAGGCTATTCCCAGGATCTGGTGAAGCAGACTGTAGTCAGTTCATGTCCCTGATAAGATGCCTGTCCTAGCTAAACTTGACATATTTGGAAAAATTATCTCTCTTAGAAACAAAAAACATTTGTAGAACATTTGTACAATGTTGCACCAACGTCGAAGACGTTCGGCCAACGTTTTACAAAGGTTATACAAATGTTTTGTGTTTGCTGGGCTGTCACTTGATATCCCTCGGGAGATGCCTTTTCCTCTCTCGACTACCTACATGACACATTTTGAAATTATCTTCTATATTGCTCGGGAACTATTGATTCCGAAATCTAAGGAACAAAACTGTCTCTAAACATGATAGCATCAAACATAAAAGTAAGATAAAGGAGAAGTATGGTAACATGTGTTTGACAACACGTGTAAACAATGGGCGTGTAGATTCTGAGACATCTGATAGTGTAATAAAAAATGATGTTAAAATGAGTTGGCAATCTATATGCTAGATAACATCAGAAATAAAACAGCAACAGGGAATATTTATGCCTGAAGCATGTGCTCCCCAATCAATATGTCATAGTTTACCAGTACGTGGAAGCCTCTGAAGACAAACATAATTTTCAATTGAAGGTTTAACAGTTGACTACTATTATTATTATCCTAGTTGAGATGGATAGCAAATTAAAGCATTAACATTCCGTAAAGCAGTAAAGCATTAACATTCCTTTTCGCTTAGTCTGCGTTACTTTAAGTGGTTAGACTGTAAGTGATAATTTATTGTAACAAAATTCAGCTTCGCAGAGAGAGTCAAAATGCATCACATTTCCTACAGATAAAAACAAACCTGGAAACATTTATAAATTCCATGTTCTTTTTCGATGTGTCACATTTATAAATCAATCAATAATATGAATCATCGCAGGCCAGTCAAATGTCAAAAAAGACTAATAATAAACATGAGAAATAGAAAGTTATATTTATTGCAAACGGTTTGTTATTAATATGGCGTGCAACTTACATGATTATGGTTACATGTGTGATACATGGAGGTTTGGTTTTATTAAAATACGTAAAACATTGACCTTAATTCTCTGTATATGTTGATCTAGGTGCTAGAGCAGAAAGTAGTCAGTTGCATTAGACAATTTAGCTACAATAAACATTTGGTGAACACTGACTATGTACAGTGGGCAGATTGTTCTGCACACATTAATTAGGTCATAATGAGATTAATGTTACAATTAACATGATAAAATTAGTCGCGGAATCAGCCGTTCCTTACATAACTTTCTTTCAAGCAACACATATTTATTAAAAATGGGTCGCCTATATCGCAGCTCACTTCATGCGTATCCCAGTTCGGGATGGTATGTAAAGATTCGTATGCCATATGAGATGAACGGCTGATTCGGAAGGCCCTGCCTACAGTATGTACAGTATGTGCTGGTACATATGGTTTAAATTGCAATTCAGCTGGTCCGGCTCATGCGTCAACGTTATTCGTAGGCCTCCGTTTTGGGTGTCATACATACATTGTGGGCCATGCGTAAACTTTTACTGATCCGAACCCAACAAACTGCAACGTATTAATGCGTATCTAATCAATACAATCCTAATTGAGATACGCACGGTACGCACGGTGCGATTATCTAGCCACACACCATACACATTGAACCTAAGTATGAAAATCTCCGAATTTTCCAGAATGAAAGAAAAGCATAAAATTTCTTTTTTCACTTTACAAACATCATATTATGTTTATTAAAATACTTTCAGGACCATTGGTTGATATTCTTTACCAATTTATTGTTGAACAATGTTGAACAAATTTAACTTTTTTAATTTAAATAGAAAATTACTATGCTTTTATCCAAAACGATTATAAACACTGAGAGATGAGTACCATACTCCAGATCACGCCCACACCGTTAGGTCGTTATAACTTGACTTGACTAATCGTGTTAAAAGACACCTGTTTGGTTGAAGTTGAGGACCATACTTACAAAACTGCAGTAAACAGGTACGGGTCCAGCCGTTTATAAATGGCCAGCCATTTAAAAACGACTGCGTTTATAAGCAATCGCAGCACACTTTCGGCGAGTGTTTATAAACACCCGGGCGTTTATAAACGGTCGGTTAATATGACTGGTTAACTGTACATTTTCTTCCATATTATCAGGTATTTTCTCTTAATTATACTAGATTTGGTATAATGTATAACTTGACATAACACATCACTACTTAGTAATGCACTTGAGAAGCAGAATCTGGGAAATACGATGCTTTAATTGGTAGAAATCGCCAGATATAGGATTTCTGACCCCCACATCCTGGAAGTGTCACTGCAAAAAAATGTATACGTTGCCGGTACAATCTGCTAATACCATGAGGTGGTAGCTATAGTGATGATCAACTTGTATGCGTAATTTGCTTTTTCTACGAGAATTTTTTTTATTACACACGATTTAGTGCACAAAGCAAGAGCTAAACTTGTAGATTTCGGACATTGATCTTACTTCCTAGGTGAGTTATACAATAGTGTTCCTCACAAAAACAACAAAACTGTAGATTAATATCTGGTTATATATATATATTGATTATTATATATATATTGCCTGCCGGTTTATAAATGCACAGGTGTTTAAAAACACTCGCCGGAAGTGTGCCACGGCGACCGTTTATAAACGACTGGACCCGTACCTGGTAAATGTTTGTATTGATCATCTGTTAGCACAAGATATGACTGCGGGTGAATGAATCAATTCACTTTTATGTGATTGTGATGATTATGATCGCAAGACATGAAAGTGTCGTCTGGTTCACTATTAATGGCTCAACTCGTCAGATCTCATGTATTATGCACTATATTGGGTATACGATGCCTGACAAATCATTACATGGTATACGGGATATAGTGGAATTATCACTCCTTCTTTCCTTTCTTCCTACATTCCTTCCTTCATGCCTCCCTCTGTCCCTTCATTCCGTCCTTCCTTCCTTCTTTCCCTCCTATATTATCCCTTCCTTCATTCCTTCCTTCCTTTCTTCCTTTCTTCCTTCCTTCTTTCTTTATATCGTTCCGTCCTTAATTCTTTTCTTCATTTTGTCTTTTCTTCCTTCTTACTTACTTTCTTCCTTCACCAACTCGCACCTCATTATTTAATCCTCGCTCTAAATTACATCAGCAATCTTATCCTCAGTGAAGTGGATGTTTAAAATGTGACAGCAGAATGACAGATCGTGATCAGTTGGGGTCGAGGTGAAAACTAACAGACATGACGCTGACAAAACAATAACTTCGATGACATGATTTTATTAACTAGACAGTCACTCACAGACAGCAAGCATCCTTCGCGCATCCGGATAGTATTCTGGACCCTGGATCATAATCCGGATCATTCCCAAAACTGAAGGATTGTTCCTTGGCTAGTGACACACCTCCCGTCAAAGTTTCATAGAAATACGTTCATTATTTTGTAAGTAATCCTGCTGACAGACAGGAGCCACACGCGAACAAACATGTAAGTTTTGAAAATGTTGTCAAAACACACCAGCTCGTAGTCAAAAGCATTCATTTTCAACTTCGCGTTAGTGTGTGTTGGAATAAAAATAGTGTGTTTGATATTTTGGAGTATTTCGCTTAACCCTTTCCAGGCCAAGTATTTAAAGCAACGTCGTAATTCACCGATGAATGATGTTTACTTTCTAATTTAGACAATTAAAAGTCTTAAATACATCACAGCTTCCACACCGACATCAATCGTTATGCTGCATGTCATGGTTCATCAAATGTAAAAATATATATATAATTAAAAAATGACGCTGAATTTCTATTGAATTACCATTACGTAAAAATGCAAAAATAGTGGACGAAAATATATTTTTAAAATAGGCACCAACGTTTTTATTCTTTAGTGGGTATTTCTGAGTGTGAAAAATGATGGTGCCACACATTAACATAATGTGCAAATATTCAGACATATGACCCTGCACTAATAATTAGATGTGTGGATGAAGATGACCTGAATTGGTTGGAAAAATGAAAAAAAATATCGTGGTGGAAATTAATTAAGTCAGAGATTTAAAATTATGCTTTGATGCATAATGAAAGTTTAAATGGTTAAACGAGTCGATAGCAAGATGAAATGGGACAGAGCTATTACATTGGCCTCTCTCTCTCTCTCTCTCTCTCTCTCTCTCTCTCTCTCTCTCTCTCTCTCTCTCTCTCTCTCGAAAAGTCTGAATCCATCTCTCTCTCTCGCTCTCTCTCTCTCTCTCTCTCTCTCTCTCTCTCTCTTTCTCTCTCTCTCTCTCTCGTCTCTCTCTCTCTCTCTCTCTCTCTCTCTCTCTCTCTCTCTCTCTCTCTCTCTCTCTCTCTCTCTCTCTCTCTCTCTCTCTCTCTCTCTCTCTCTCTCTCTCTCTCTCTCTCTCTCTCTCTCTCTCTCTCTCTCTCTCTCTCTCTCTCTCTCTCTCTCTCTCTCTCTCTCTCTCTCTCTCTCTCTCTCGAAAAGTCTGAATCCATCTCTCTCTCTCGCTCTCTCTCTCTCGCTCTCTCTCTCTCTCTCTCTCTTTCTCTCTCTCTCTCTCTCTCTCTCTCTCTCTCTCTCTCTCTCTCTCTCTCTCTCTCTCTCTCTCTCTCTCTCTCGAAAAGTCTGAATCCATATACGTGTGGCCCTCAAGGACATGCTTGTATTAATATTCCATACGATAGTCAGGACATTCAAATGAAATAAAATTAATCTGGCTTTAGGCCACCTTTGTGCACATATAGGCTAAACTGAGCCAGGAGAACCTCCTGAGGATGGTGAGATGATTGAGATGACACTGTCCTCCAGACGCAGGTTTCAAAATTCGAGCCCTGGCGGTCTGAGGCCGAGCACGCTACCTCTCGGTCACGGAGGCTCCCCACAATACTGACTTTCACACGTGGATGGGGAAGAAACATTTTTAGTTTTTTTTTAAACCGCCGAGACCGGGAACCGAACCCCGAACTCTGGCGTGAAAGGCAGCGGTGCTAACCACTACCCTAGGGCCCCCGCCCAGGACAGGACATTCAAATGGATGCCTTAGTAGGTATGATTTAGATTCAGGGCATATTACTTTGTTATATGGCTCCCTCATCTTCTGGGAAAATGTAATTTCCAATTTACAGTCAATCTGGATGATTTAAAGAAGTAGTGAATGCAATGACGACACTGTTGCCTTTTTTTATTCATGTGATCAAATAAAATAACGTATTTCGAGCACAACAGGTATAATTATGATTAATATGTATTTGATATTTATTGACGACAGGAAATCTATGCAGATGAATCATGCTTATGCGTGTCAATAAAAATTGAAAAAAATATTGCCCATATGTCGTTGGTAAATAAGCGTACATGCTCAACAAGAGGAGTCAAACTATGTGGATTAATTAACAATTCTAAGATTAAAGCGATATTATCGTCGATCATAATCTCAGGTAAGATACCATTTACTATGTCAACATGGGGTTTATCGATCAATTAACGTTGATCTAAGATGCTATAATTGAGCGACACATGTGTATATTATAGCCAGAGTTTACAATCAATTTATCATAGATAGATAGATATTTATTGACGACGGTAAGTCTATGCAGACTTATGCGTCATTAAAAATGAACATATGTACAAGACTATATACAACAGGATTAGTTCGGTAAAATATGCATGCTAAGTTAAACATGTTAAAATCAAACGACATTATATACTAAAACAAGCACAGGTTAAATAAAATATGCATCAGAACTATTTAAAATAACCTACAGTTAAACAGCATAGGCATGATATTTTTAAGTTTTTAGGAAACGTATGGAGATATTATCGTCGATCATAATCTCAGGTAAGATACCATTTACTATGTGGTTTATCGATCAATTAACGTTGATCTAAGATGCTATAACTGAGCGACACATGTGTATTATAGCCAGAGTTTACAATCAATTTATCATACACATCCTCCCGATTAGCAAAAGTATGACTATATTAGCCCTTTGATTCCCATGGGACACTTTAACCCTTTCAGCGCAGAGATCTTTACACGTCAGAAGATGACGTCTGTTGACGTCAGCTTCAGACGTGTAAAGACGGTCCCCGCACTGATACAATATTTGAGTACAATATTTATAATGGTCGTAGATCCATAACATATGTATTCAAATCAAGTGGAAAGAGTTAACTAAGACATTATGATGATTTCAAAATATAAAAAAACGTTGGTCTCCATGGTTTATGCTACAATATTTCAGCGTGGTAATGATTAATAACGTTATATTCCCAATTGTGTATATATAAATGCGGCATCGGGAATAACTATCAATAATAGTAATCTAACAGACAATGATATATAGTCCACCAAAACGAGAAGGTTTTTTGTTATTAAAAAGGCATACAATCATGTATTTTATAAAATTATACAATGTTCATATAATAGCTACAGTGAAACAAAATACATTTAAAGTACATTTTGAAGTACATTTACATGTAGATGAAGGGCTAATTTTGGATATAAAACATTCTAGAAATGAATTGATAGAAATGATTTTGTCTGTTGTTTGTTGTTTGCGACAAATTGCAAATACATTTATAACAGGTAATATTTTATTACAGATAGTAGATTTTGTTGTGATTTAGTTATTCCCAAAATTGGTGGCGTTATTTTTAATTTGTTAGCGATTTAATACCCGGTATGACTGAGCCACCTAACTCATTTACTGCGCGAAGCCCAGTCACATTGACCGCCATTTTGTTTCCACAGCCAGCTGTGTAAAAACGACACTCACACTGCCTACCAAAAACTCGGATGCCATGAAATTGAGACGAATATTTCAAGTGCCTACGAAAAGGCAATTTTCAGCAAGCGTAAACTTTTGATCGTATTAGAACTATTACATTTAAAAATGCAGGTCACTGTGTCAGAGCCTTGCGATGTCATCAGGGTAGCGATTTAAATGATTAAGTGATAAACCAAGTGACCGGCCAACCGACCAACAGACTGATAATGTTATTTCCTATTAGTAAATTATCTCTCTCTCCCAGAAATGACATGAATGGGGTCTTAGGCCACCGTTGCGCACACATAGGCTGAGGTGGGCCACGCAAACCTTTTGAGAATGGCGAGATGACACTTGCCTCCAGCCACAGGATTCGAAATTCAAGCCCTGGCGGTCTGAGGCCGAGATCCCCAGAATATTGAATCTTTATGAGTGAGCAGAGAAGAAGCGTTATGCTTCATTGAAACTTGAAGGCCAGAGTGGGGTTCGAGCCCGCGATCTCCGACTTTCCCAGCAGAATTTGATCAGCATAGATTTCGACTGCCACATCAATTAATTACACTAAGTTTAAGTTGAAATATTTAGAATGAAAAGTGTCCACAGTAGGATCCATTCTTAATTAACAAAAATCAGTATTCTGAATTGATGTACATAGGCTGAACTGGACTCGGATAAGCTACTGGGGGTGGTAAGATGAATCAGACGACAATGCCCGCTAGACACAGGATTCGAGCCCTAGCGGCCTGACCTCGAGCACGCTTTCTGTCACACAGGCTCCCTGCAATACCTCACCTTGAGAGCTAGCGGTGAAAAATAGTCCGTGTCCTTGAATTCAGTTTAGCCTGTATGTGCACACAGTTGGCCTAAAACCACTTGAGTTTAGGTTTATTCACACTATTGTGACCAGTTTAGAAGTGAACAATAACTTCAAGCTGTGAAGCTAACATATCATCTGACTCAATTTTACAAATTTTAGCAATTTTTTTGTCACTTGAAGTTGTGGATCGCGGTAGTGAGTGAAAATTTTCATTCAAGGGTTAAAGTACATACAGCTGTCACCTATAGTTAAACTTTTCAACTATCACGATGCAACAAAGCATCATTTTGAATCTCTGAAGAATCACCTAATTTACTACACCTAGGGGATTTAGAACGAAAATTGTCACGGAACTCTTTTAATAATAACAGTATATTTTTTAATTTGCCACCCACTTCAAGTCATCTTCATCTGCTACAAGTCGCGAATTGCGTTAGCAATTCTCGACTTGTAGTGGATGAAGATGACAAGGGTAAATTCAGGCTTGAAAGGGTTAATTCCACTAAACCATCATTTCATATCGGACAGTTTTCATCCTTTCATAATCTGTTTACATAGTAAATCATGCCCCAGACGATGTCCCAATGCTGGGGTAATGTTGGGCAAACGTCGTAGAATAATCAAATTGCAATAGTTTACAATATGCCACTAATGTTAGAAAACTATATGTTATACACATAAAACTATGCGGAGATTATTTATACAATTTTATTGAATATTTATATTAATACCATTATTCCTCGAAGTAAACAAAATTACATTTTGAAATCGCAACCACAAATCGTTCAAGCTGGTGTTTTTTTTCAAATTCTGTGAAACGCAGTGACGTCACCGAAAACCGTATTAGCCAGCGTTTTAAAACGAAATAATGAAACAACATCCCAGCTTTTTATGAAAATTGAAACACTTTTGTCCAGATATTAATTGATTTCGTGTGATTATCCATTCACCCACAGTTGGTTCAATGTTGGGCCACCGCCTGGGACGCTGGGCCAACATATACCCTTATCCTGCTGATCACGACAATTTTTTAGCGAAATTTCATTGGGATCATTTTTTCATCTTTCCCCAACTTCCCTGAAAATTTGGTGGAATTTTGTTGTGTATTATGGAAGTTAGACAATTTGGCTTGTAATAATTTTTCAACATTACAGCTCTCATTTCACCATTACCGTGAAACAAGAATTTTATTACATGCCAAATGGTCTAACTTACAAAGTACACAACAAAATGTCACGAAATGTTCAGCGATGTCGGGGGAAGATGAAAAAATGACCTCAAAAAAATAAATTGATAAAAAGTCAATCCCCAGGATTTGGTGAAACAGATTGTAGTGTCGTTTTTAACTTATTGTATTAGTCGACCAAATCAGTGTTATTGGGAATGGAATGTGTGTCTAAAGATGAATATCTGTAATTATTTGTGCTCAAATTAAACAATTATGAGACAATTTTCAGCCGCGTGAACTTCAAGTGGGTGAGAATTTAAATAAATGATAAGTGTGAAAACAACAGTGGATGAACGTCTCGTGTCGTCTGGGTGCAATCTCAGTGAACAGAATATGTTGGACCAATGTTAGTTTAATGCTGGCCAACCGTCAAAAACGTTGGCTCACTATTAGACAAACATTGGCTCAACATCTTGTGTTTGCTGACATTGTATTGTTAGATAATTTAGTAATATACGTGTCAACCAGAAATGATTACATGTGTTTATAGCCGACATGATGATTACTGGTGTGTTGACATATTTGCAGGTGATTAAATTTAGATTGGATAACATAAATATGTCATCAACAAGCTGCCTATTATATGAGGCAATCTTAGGACAATCAGTGTGAAAATTTGTTTGCAACAGCTCAGTCATTTTGTTATGCATAAAATGTTCTCATCTCTCCACAACAAAGCTCACAGAAGCATGAAGCGGTGACTCTGGCCTAGCTGTTAACAATTTTTCGATCGCCACACACTCAATAATTCAGTAGTGCGGGTAGCCTATGTGAACGAGAAGTAGCGTGCTTGCTCACCGAATGCCAGGGCTCGAATGTTAAATCGTGGGTCTAGAAGGCAGAGCCATCTGATTCATGTCACTAGCCTTGTTGGGTAATCCTGGTTTTACTTAGGCTGTATGTCCGCATAATCAATCTCACGAGGCTCATTCATTCATTCTCATAGCTATGTATTGCTATATTAGCAACTAATTTTTTAACATATAGTTAAAAATATATATTTCTTAAAATATAATTTAATTATCACTAAAGAAAGTACGTACTTGAAACAGCTTGGTTTCATTAGTTTCAGTGGTAGCTCTAGTCTAAGGATCTAAATAGGGGAGCTGTTTATTGTACATTTAAGTCATTTGGTAAAAGTTAGGAAGGCGCCCGCTGCAATAGGTCATAAATGAGAAAAAAAGCTGATATTATGAGAAAAGAAATCCCTCCTCCTATATTTAGGAGGCCGAGCACGATACCTTACAGTCACGGAGGTTCCCACAGTATTGAATCTTTACGAGTGAGCGGGGAAGAAACATTTTGTTTCTTTGAAACTTGAAGGCCAGAGCGGGGCTCGAACCCGCGATCTCCGACTTTCCAAGCAGACAGCTGTAACCACTGCACCAGGGCCCCGGTCCTATATTTAGAGAATACGACGCTCTTATTGTGTTGTGTCCTATGGGATAATTGATATTTGTTGATTTATAAACAGGCAAAGCACACTAGGATAAGCAATATAGTTATCAGAGGTCCTAAACATGAGGTTGAGAAAGATATCAAGAGTTATTTTGTTTTAAACATCCCCTGGGAGACCCCTGTCACGTGCTTTATAATCCGCGCTGTGATTGGTCACGAACACGTGTCATACAAGTGGTGCCTTATATCCATCTAGACAGGGAAACACAAGTAAACAGCTGTAACTGATCAGTTACCAAGTGAACAATTACTGATATTTGTCAAGGTTTGTGATTTATTGCTCATGATAGGCTTCTGCTAAAAGCATCCAGGAATAATCCTTCTTCTAAGATGCGCATATTCGTGTGGGGCGTGTGTGCTTCTTTTAAAGAAAATCATTGCGATCATTACGCTGAAGCACATAAACCCGACGCATCCGTTTTATCTCCTATTATGATTCCGTGCTCTACGCCCCCCCCCCCCCGTTTAGCAGTCTTTGAAGTAATTCAATGATAGGGCTCACGTTGCCCTGGCTTCTGACCGTTGCTACGTTGCCTTGGCTTCTGACCGTTGCTATACCGCAGAATTCAATGTCGCAGATTTGTGTGAATGAGCTGTCATACTACGCTGTTTTTCCCAATTAAAATTTAATGTGGATTATGTGATCAAATGCTTATTTAAATTGTGCAATTGTTAAAAACATGTTTCAAGCCGTATTATACATTTTCTTCGATTATTAAAACCTACGGCACAGTAGGCACTATCTTATTTATATTTTCACCGAAAACTGCAATTTCATATTTGTTTATTTTGATACCAACCATTGAATATATTGTTGTTTAAGCACATAATTATGTCCAATAACATTGACTTAATCGTCCTATATAACAGAGTAAAAACGATTATAAAAAAGTATTCTGCTTATAATCGTTGGCATGTCCACATAATTGTACATACAAATTACCCCACGATCTCTTGTTAATTTCTTCCACATTTTGAGTTTCATGTCTCTCTAATTTTTTTGTTTGGGGGGGGGGGGTACTTTTATTAACTCCAACTCAGTTTTAATCGCTCGCAACTGAATAAAATAAAAAAAAAATGTAGCGCCACTATAGCTTATCGATAGCATGTTCCTATCATTGTACATACATATTACCTCACCTCACTTGTTAATTTCTTCCATATTTGGAGATTTATTTCTCACAATTTTTTCAGGGGGGGGGGGGGGGTACGTTTTCAATACAAAGATTTACTACAAAGTGTAGTAATGTATACTTACACAATGATGGACGGTAATTTACGTCCCGTCCCAGAAAACATCAGACATTGGCCCAACGTTAGTTTACTGTTGGCCCACCGTTTACGACGTTGACCCCTTTTTCTTTTGTGTGTGAAGCAACATTAACGTAGGCCTACCTTACTGACCCATTTACGCTAGATTAAAACAGATGACGTAGGCCTATTAATAAGCACTGCCAACACATTCTGATGTGGGATATATTAATATTTGATCGCAATCAAGACTTTTTCATTGACAATATTACTAAAATGTAAAGCTTCATGTAGATGCAGTCTGATAAAACATGATTTATTGATGTCGGTTTTCTGCGGATTCGTTTTGTAATACTTATTAGGGAAATTAATATGTGGTCAGACAGTCGAAGACTGGATAATAATTGTAAATGATGAAAAAATAAAGAGAAAGTCAGATTTTGTTTATATTTTATCCGCATTCTGAACCTGAACACAATTATTACAAGCTTCATGAAAAATAGAGAGATTCCAAAATATTAGATTAAACTGCCTTTTTACAAAGTGATAACACTTTCTACCTCAAGGTTATGAATTATTTGGTAATATAGACAGTTGAAAATACAAGTAGGCCTACAGCTCGTTGGATAGGCCTACAGTTTGATTGCAACTTTATATTCAGGACATTCGCAGAATATTGATGATGGGATTGCTGTCATATCATCATTATACATTTTAACCCTTGTCCTTACTATTTATGAAAAATAGACATGTCTAAAATTAAATTATTGAATCAACTAAGCATCTACTAAAAACTATTTTATCAAAATTAAGTGATATTTTCATTGATCTAAAACATCCTTAACCCCGTATATATCCGGGCATAGCAGGACAAGGGTTAATACACACATTATGAGTTGACTCGGCCTTATTTTTACCGTTCCAGCAATCGTGAATTCTATGAATGGTTAGATATCTGCAGAAACCCCTTGCGAACTGGAATGAAGAATTATGTCAAGTTTGGCAATTTACATTATTTTTTCGTAATGGCAATGCCTTTAATCTGAGTCTTGTGTGATTTATCAAGTCATATATGTCATCATTTGCTGTGAAATATAAATCATCACCTCTGGCCACGACAGCAATCATACGAGAAGACTTTAACTTTGCCCATTCATTTCACTTTATCCAAAAAGATAAACCAATCTCACTGCGTGTTCAATGAAAGACAAAATGATCCCGTGGATGGAATTATTGGACACTGGCACTATATTTAAGTAGAACGTTTTACTGTTTATTTGAGACTCTAAGCTGTAAAGCACAGATCATCATAGTATTCACAAATGCTAAAAATCTATTAAAACAATAATTAAACACCGTTTGGTTGGCAAGAATTAGGTAGTTGTTGCTTCCATCACGTTTGTCTAACTTAGTCAATAAAATGTAGGAAACTAAAACTTAAAATATTAAGACTTGTTTTTAGTGCGGAAAATGGATGATTGATACATTGTAATGTAGTCGATTTATTTCACTTTAAAATATTGGGTATTTTGTTGCAATTATTTGTTAAACTTTATCACATAATGATGTTCAATTTATTTTCAAACAGCGGCAGTGAACAGCTAGGCCTATAGTCCTTAGACTGCGATGCAGTGCATTTTAACGCTATCGATCAAAGACAAAACATTTGTATAACATTCATGCAAAGCCGGCCCAACGTCTTCGACGTTGATACAACATTTTATAAATATTATACAAATGTTTTTTTGTGTGTTTGTCGTGTATTGCCGCGAAGTGTCACATACCAACACAAGGTGGCGCTAATTCAGATAGCGTGCAGACACCAGCCTGTTTGCGTTGAGGACAAGGTAATCTGGTTATAGGGGCTTAAATGGGAATGAACTCTAGCGTGTCTGATCATTTTGTTGCCTTACATTGGACATGGTGATAATGGAGCTGAAGCCATCTAACTCTGTCTGGCGAACAAAGCATTGCGTGACTGTCTGTTCAGTGCAATCTTCATGGGCGTAGCTAGCTTTTCAGTGACGGGGGGATTACAACTTTAAAAAATAAAGAAAGGAATATTTCACTGTAAGTTTGTCGGGGGGTGGGGGTGAACTGTTTATTTTCAAAGGCTTTCTCCTGCAATCTAAGGCATATAATTGGGCACTGTTTGTCCCTCAGTAGGCCTATATCACCGATTCATAAGGAAACCCTTAAATAAGATGGATCCGCCCGTGATCTGGATACATGGACTGTAAAGCAGGTTACATGCTGGGCAGATTCTGCATCGACGCATGTGACATTTTTGTGAATTGTGATTTTAGACTCAGCTTTCAGATCGGTAGAAGTATTGATATCTTACCGATGCCAATATGATACCTCTTACTTAATTGAACAAATGCTAACATTTCCCATAATGATATTAGACACACATCTGTATATAAATAAACAAGTCAAATATATATGTAAATTTAACCAAAAATCAATCAAATTCCGGAATATGTGATTCTAAGATGGTGGTCTAGAAGTATAATAGCACTGATTTAGACCAAACAATGCTAAAGAGGGAGAGAATATACTCATCAAGCCAGCGACTATTACCACGATTGTGTGTTTGTTACTGATTTGATGTTGGAATTGTCAAAATAGTTTGCTAGCATACAGCTTACTTACTGTAACCCTTACAGCGCGGGGATAGACTGTAGACGTCAAAATCTGACGTCTGTCAGATTCTGACGTCTAAAGTCGATCCCCGTACTGTAAGAATATAAATAGTTGTAATGGCCGTAGACTAAGACCCATAACATAGGTATTGAAATGAGACAGATATAGCTAACTAAGACATTTATGATAGTTTTAAATTAAAAAATCCCCTTTGTCTCCATGGTTTTTACTAAAAATAGTTCAGCACTTTAACCCTTTAACCGCCAAATTATTCAATCTGAATTTTCTCTCACTTGAAGTTGTGTCTCGCTGACGCGATTCACAACCGAATATATGCGGCACCGGCAGTTAAAGGGTTAAGCCTTCATGACGCATCATCTTGCATCTCAGCATGCATGAATATCAGCATGCCTTGTGCTTGTCACGAGTTATGGCCGTGCCAAGTTTGGAGACAACTACAGGCAACATGTGTGAATTTGTGGTGCTTAAAGAGACTGGCCCAGGCTAAAATCATAAAAAAATCGGTGATTTTATTTTGGCTTCCTAATATGACCATATGATGTATACATGTCCATAGACTAGAACTGCAAAAGTTTTAAATTTTTGCGCTGTGCATTCACCAGCTAGACTAGATACGGAGACGAAATTCCTGATTTCTAATTTTTGACAACCATGTTAAAAATTAGAAATACGGGAATTTCGTCTCTATATCTAGCCTGACTGGTGAATGCGCAGCAGAAAAATTAAAAACTTTTGCAGTTCTAGTCTATGGACATGTTTACATCATATGGTCATATTAAGAAGCCAAAATAAAATCACCGATTTGTTGATGATTTTAGCCTGGGCGGCCAGTCTCTTTAATTGGCTTCACTATTGAAGGATCAAAGCAGAACAAGAACAACCTCTATGGCTTAATAAAGGTGAGTGTGAAGTGAGCAATAATGAGGGATTCACAACTTTGCCCTGCGGTAGCCTGCATACGTAATGTTCCGATCTGTCGTAGTCTGATCTGTCCTACCTAGTATGGAATAACAGACTCTGTGTGCGGTACAGAGTCTGTAATCGTTCCCTTTCGCAAAGCTGTTCCCCAAAAATCTGTTGGACTATCGATAGTGCAATGTAACAATTTTATGAAAAAGGTGAAGGTAACCTTATTCAAATGATTAATTCAGCTATAAAGATTTACATCCAATGAAATTCAAATTATTATAAAATAAAACAAAAATCATTGATCAAAGAATGACGCATAAACTTATTGTGCAATCAATCGCCAGCGCACCGAATGTTTGTGGCACATCTTTAGCAATGACTCTGTATCGCACACAAGTGTATTTTATGGGGACGTTGGTAACGACTTAACAATCAACCAGCTAAAGTATTAATAACATTCACATCACGACGTGAATAATTCATAATTATGTATTCATGCAGATAATTCGGATGGGAATAGATTGTTTTTATATAAAAAGTCCCAGCTTGCTCGCTGTCTTATTGAAATTTTATTTGATGTCGACCATAGTATTTTATTAACAAACATATAAACGGTGTAAACTGAAATAAAAATAATAAGTCCTCATGTGTTGATTTTGCGCCAGGATAGCTCATTGCCAGTGTCGTTGACTCAAAGCCCGGGGGGTATCGGGTTCAAGTCCCGCTACGGCCGATATATTTCCTCGGTGCACACATATGCAATGACCCAAACTTCCTGGGATAATGACAACCGAAACGTACAACCTTTCGCGCCGCATCTAAAAAAAAAATACTATAAATAAACAAAAAATGAGCCAATAAGTCAAAATTATAACGTCAGGTGACTTTCATTCAAATAATTCACATCTTAACGAAAAGGAGAAAACATAGCTAGATTTTAAGAGGGTTAAAGGGACTAGCCCACGCTAAAATCATAAAAAATCGGTGATTTTATTTTGGCTTCTTAATATGACCATATGATGTAAACATGTCCATAGACTAGAACTGCAAAGGTTTTTTAATTTTTCTGCTGCGCATTCATCAGTTAGGCTAGATATAGAGACGAAATTCCTGTATTTCCTATTTTTGACATGGTTGTCAATAATTAGAAATCAGGAATTCCGTCTCTATATCTAGCCTAACTGGTGAATGCGCAGCAGAAAAATTTAAAAACCTTTGCAGTTTTAGTCTATGGACATGTTTACATCATATGGTCATATTAAGAAGCCAAAATAAAATCACCGATTTTTTATGATTTTAGCGTGGGCTAGTCCCTTTAATATTCAATAGTTTTTTATTTTCCACTACACCCTGGATTTTGTTGTCCTCGTTGGGGTGATAAATGGTAAGAACGAGGCTGTGATAATGGTGGTAAATTCCTTGAGGATTAGCTCCACAATACGTCCATCACCTCCACAATACGTCCACTGTACCTGTGATGACGGAAGACGAGCTTATCTTGTCACGTTTTTTGATCCATTATGTAGATATATCACAGCAAATACGAGACTTCGAGACAATGTTGTTTTAATGTTGGCCCACCGTCTTCGACGCCGGACAAACATTAAAACTACATTGGATCAACGCCCAGTGTTTGCTGGGATAGCATCAATATTAGATCAGCATCCCTTTGGAGAATGTGTATGTGTTATGAGTAATTGATCAGATTCGGCGTCCCATTAGAGACCGTGTAGGCCCTATGTGTTATGAGTATTATGTAGATATATAGCATAATGTGAGATGAGCATCACTTTGCAGAATGTGTAGCGTATGTCTTAGGCGTAATTGATGAGATTATACTCCGATTATGTTGCATTACTGTGAGCAAAATAAGAAAAATCAAATGTTTTCCCCCACTCCACCACAAATATAATCAAATAATATTGTTGATAGCATAGCTTTAAATTAAAGCATGACAAGTGGCAGGTACAGGTGTCTGACTTATACAGTATTGTTGACACAAGTGGACCAGCCCTGGTGCCTGTTTATTATTATTATGTGATTAGGTTTTGAGTTTTGTTCTATGAAACACAATTTTACAGTGTGGATTGAATTATTGGATCACTCAATTTGCTGTCACTAAATTTCAGTAGAAACTTTTATTTGAGACTAAACGTTCCAAAGCACCTGCTTAAACTGTTAAAGATCATCGCTTTACCATTACCCAGTCATTAAAATGTGGAGAAATAAAGCATAAAATATTCAATTGAAATAGGCCTACATATATTGGAATGAAGTCGACTTATGTCAGTATTGTTTTAAAAACTTCAAAGATCTTCGCTATGTTTGATACAAATTTAGGCCAAAATGACGCTTCATTTTGTTCAAATTCCATTTTCAACTTATTGAATACAATGCAGTGAGAGTGAACAGTTACAGGCGTTTGAAGTAAGTTGAAAAGTTAAAAAACTCGCGTTTCCATAATCAATTTACTGTTTGTTCTGACCTCGCCCTGTACACAACACAAGCAGCGGCTTTTAGGTTATTGATGTAACATGTGTACACAACTAGGCTAAATTGAGTTAAGGAGATGCGATTGCAGACGTTCTGTTGAGAGAAAACGTGCTTCGATGCAGGTGGTGATAATTATGCATACTCTCTCGAGGCCATAAGAAGCCTCCTACCTCGCTCCAGCTTCACAAATATTGACCTTAGACGTCTCCATAAAAACGATTTATCTTGCCGGTGTGCCCTCTTCTCCTGTATATGATTATCAGTCGCACATTTAAATATTAACCCTTTCAAGCCTGAATGTCTCATTGTCATCTTCAGCCACTACAAGCCGCGAATTGCTGTCGCAATTCTCCACTTGTAGTTGATGAAGCTGACATGAAATGGGTGACAAATTAAAAAAAATTACAAGTATTGGTAAACCAGTTCGATGGAAATTTCCGTTCTAAAACCCTTAGTTGTGGGAAAATTAACTCCGTTTTTAGGGATGTAAAATGATGCTTCGTGAGGGCTTCACCCTTACAGCGCGGGTATAGACTTTAGTCGTCAGAATCTGACGTCTGTAGACGTCAGATTCGGAAAGTGCTAACTAAGACATTTATGATGATTTCAAACTGAAAAAACCCTTTGTTTGTCAAGTTAATTCAGCGCTTTAAGGGTTAATATTATTTTTGTCACGGAAAAATTAATTTATTTGAAAAATACTCCAGACCTGCCCCCCCCCCCCACCCTATGAAGATTGAATGGCCGTAGATACTCCTATAACATAGATATTCAAATGAAGCAGAAAGAGCTAACTAACATATTTATGATGATTTTAAAACAAAAATAACCCTTTGGTCTTAATGGTTTATACAAAAATGCATTCAGCGCTTTAAGGGCTTACTATTCACAGTATATTATTAGTTACGATGTATATATTATTAGTCGCGATGTATAGCCTACTCTGGATGGCAGTCGTGATACGTGCACAGTTCACTTGATACCAGTCGTTGCCCTGACGTTGCAGACGGTTTCCCATTATGGGTCTACATGCGGTGCTAGAAGGGTGTATTTTGTATTTAATAATTTTTATTGAAAATTTATTTTTATTCAAAGCAACAAATCTGATTTTACAGTGTGTTTTAAAACCGCTACTCGACGCACAACTTCAAGAGGGTGGAAACTACTCATATTTGTTTATTTGAGACCAAACATTTATAATACATGATGTCTAAACATACATTTAATGTGATATGATCAGCCAATAAAACGAATTAAGAACGACTTAGTGCTTTAACCCTTACAGCGCGGGGTTTACTTTAGACGTCAGAATCTACATCTATAGACTTCAGATTATTATGTCTAAGGAGGGATCGACTTTATGACGTCTATTCTGACGTCTAAAGTCCATCCCTGAGATGTAAGTATAAATATATTTCTGATGGCCATAGACCCATAACATAGGTGTTCAAATGAAATGGAAATAACTAAGACATTTATGGTAATTTCAAATAGAAAATACCCCTTTGGTCTCCATGGTTTATGCTGAAATAATTCAGCGCTTTACGGGTTATTATATTGAGTCCGAATCCAAGGAATATAAATATAGACTATATATAACCCTGACATATGGCCAGCTCAGCTGTGGATACGACGTTGGATCCCAAACTAACCTTATCATTGATGTGGGGGTTAAGGAGACTACCGAAGCGAGGTCAAACGCATTTAAGTGTAATTTAATGATGCCAAGCGAAGCGGACCAACAAAATTGAGGGCCATTAAATAGTTATTTACAGCATGTCCTTCAGACAATTTTTTATTCCATGAAATATCAGTCCGAAAATATTTATTTCAAAAATGCTCCAGCCCCACCCGTCCCCTGGATATTGAATGGTGGCCCCCTTGCCGTTCAATGTTGGGCCAACGTTGCAGACGGAAGCCCAGCATTTAACAGACAGGGACTTGGTATTCATTGTTTGTTGAGATGTTGTCAGGATCAGAGCGTGGGTGGGAAGTCCGACAGGGAAATGACAGAGGAGGGGCCCGGGAGGAGGGGTTGGAACAGGATGCCAGAAGGAGATGGTGGGATAAGATGGGAGGCATAAGGAAACACGTGATTGACAGAATGATGTCTCAAGGGAGCCGAGACAGTCAGTCCGCACAGTGATTACAAAGCCTCTTTTTCAATGGTATTTTTACTCTGACTAAATGGGCAAATTATTGCGAGTGTCGGCGGGAAGACGACATCATAAAAATGGTTGTATTGCGAGATGTATTTCACAGCTAGCGATGCAAATGACTTCATAACTCGCAAATTTCAATCAGACAGTCTTAGAAATATCACGGACTGTTCAATGGAAAAGTTGAGAACAAGTAACAATGGTTATCTCCGCATAATTGGTTAGTTAAACAGGAAAAACGCAGACTTTGTAGCGTCTTAGAATTCTGTAAATTCGTATTTTTGGCAAGACCGATTTTGTCCTGGAGTGTCTGTACAGTTCACCCGCCTCTATTATTAAAACTGTTAACCGGCGGTCTTAGCGGATCCCCTCTATAAAGCAAAACTATATTAACTAAAACCTCATAACATTTATTGGCAATGACAACCTCGGCCAAAAATTGTATAGCCGATCGAAATCTGCTCCCATTGTGACACATTGTACGCACTTCTGCCATTGACCTGATTTTGGATCCACGCTGATTGATAGGCGTACATGTAGCCTACAGGCTACACTACGACAACCGAGTATACATCATGTAACGTTACATCTGCAGATGCGGATCCGCGCCTGATCTGACTGTTGTTTGTTTGTTGTTGTTTGTACATGGCCTACACTAGCCTAGGCCTATATAGTTGCAGTCAACTTCGACCAGCGTTGGGTGTTTTTCGCTTATTTTCTAGTAAAACATTTTTTAATTTCTTTTATTTAAACCACTAATGTTTAAATAAAAGAAAAAATAAATAATTATCTTTTTTGTAGGCCTAGATCTAGTCCTAGACCTGTGGACGAGGCTGTGACAGTGCTGTGTTAGTGCTTATTTTGGTCTACTCGTAACTGTTAGCCTACTAGATCTGAAAGTGTTAGGCTTGGCCTGGACTAGGCTACCTCACCCTTAGGCTCACCCAATGACCCCGACCTCCTTTGTTTTCACAGGGCTGGCTAATACAATGCAGTATGGGGAAGGGTTCTTATATAACCTTGTTTTCACCGAGTGACGTCACTGCGTTTTACAGAATTAAGTATGGGGGGGGGGTGTTATATAACCTTGTTTTCACCGAGTGACGTAACTGCGTTTCACAGAATTGCATTCTGGGCAAGCCAGATCAATTTAGGCCTCGCTCGCGGCGGGCCAGGAACTAGGCTACCTTAGCCTAAGGTTTAGTATAGCGTAGATACCTTAGGCTTAGCCGGCTTAGCCTTACTGCCCTTACTGCCCTTACGGCCTTAGACAATTAACTAAACAGTAGCGCATGTTTTTCGTCGATTCTCCGTTAATTATCTACCGATTTTCATGAAATTATGTACAGGACATTTCCAAGTTATGTCCTAACATCAGTAAAAAATTCGTAAAGTTATGCAGAACTGCAAAAGTTAGATCATTTGACATGTAGGCCCTAGTCATTCTCCACACATAGATGTCGCTCAGGTCAACCCCGCTCTCTCTCTGTAACCACACGCCATGTTTGGCCAAAAACTGCTCATTTTGAGCAGTTTTGTTGATATAACAACTGTAGGCTTATAAAACACGCTTAAGTGTCCTGAAAATATATGGCGAATATAAAACACCACTACTCCGCCACATATGATTTTCTATTCACATAGAAATAGAAAACATTCAATGGATTACTTTTTCTGCCTACGCGCTGCTGTTAGAAGGTCCATGTTTACGTTTCTCTGACAGAATTTACAATCGGCTTCAAAACACTGGCAAATATAAATTACTGAATGACATGCGAATTGTGCTGGTTCAATTTATCCACTACTAAACAGAATAAATAGCCCTTCCCGGTAGTAAGCTCTAAGATCAAATTAAATATTGAAAAAAGGATAAGTAATGAGTCGAAGTGAGTACCAAAATAGTTCCGTGGTTATAGAAATGGTTATAAAATCACGTGGTAACGCTCACTAACAGCTGATAAATCTGGTCAATCGCCATGCGTGCATACCGCGAAATGAGCGTGTGGTATCAGAGATATAATCTCTGAGGTCAGAATGGGTCCTAGTTAGATCTGACTTGAAAATATGACATCCCTCTATAAACTCATTAGGTCTACACTAATTCTGGAATGTTATTACATGTCAAATGGTCTAACTTTTGAAATATTGAATATAATTTTGCTAAAAATTTACCTATGTTAGGATATGATCTGAAAATTGTCTGAGTGCTAAATTTCAAGTCTATCGGAACTAATTGACGGGGAGAGCGACGAAAAGCATGCGCTACAGATTTACCAAAATGAATGTGGCCCAGAGTATAGTGTGCAGAGTGTAGGCCTAGGTCTACATAGACTAACGTTAGTACAAAGCTAGAACTCAACTTGCCCTTGTGTCAGTTGTGACTTGTCGTCCTCTGGGACTAACTTGTTTCACACATATTCATCCACTGCGACTTGGGCTAAGACTAAGTAACCTAGTAGTAAAATGCCTGGTGTAACAGCAGAGGCGTGCACAGCTTTTCATCAAGGGGGTGTGAATAGGTAACATTAAACAAAATAAGGGGGCTCTGGGGGTTTTCCCCACGGAAATCCCTGGAAAATTTTAAAAATCTGCAGCTCAAGTAGGGGGGCAGGACCCCTCTGACCCCCCCTCTGTGCACGCCCCTGAACAGTAACACTGACAGTGTGTATCATTGACAGTGACTATGACATTGACAATGTCGGTGTCACTGACAGTGTCATCAGGTCATGTTCACTTTTCAAGTCTTATCCGTGTCCGTCAGTGCCAGTAGCACTGTCACTCGTGCCTCAAAGTATTCACATTGCTCTTACTTTGGCAATGGCACGTGCTGTCTGCAAATGTCAACAGTTAAAAATATTGGCATGTTGTAATGTAGCAGGGCCCGACCTTAAAGGTTGCCAGATTGCCCGGGGCAACCAATTTTAGGTGGGGGCAAGTAAAAAATTACAGACCATTGCCCCTTGCAATAGCTTCAATTTGCAGCATTTAAAATTTCAGCGACTGTCACAACAGACAACGCATGTCAGTGGCAAGTCGGGCAAGTGATTCATTTTGAGGGCAAGTACCCCACAAATTTTCTTGCCCTTAGGGAAAATTAGTGTGTAGCCCTGTGTAGGCCTAACGTTATAGTCTGTTTCACCAGATCCTGGGACTGGGAGTAGTCTAACCTTTCTTCAATTTTCTCGGTCGCTGTTTAAAATTGTCAAATATTTTTTTTATACTTTTGCACCTTCCCCCCCAACATCGCTGAAATATTTTGTGTAATTTTGTTGTGTATTTTTTATGTTAGACCAATTGGCATGTCATAAAATTAAAAATTGTTTTACGGTTTTAGTGAAATTAAAGCTTTCCTTTTGACATTTTATTACATGTATGTCAAATTGTGTGATTTTTATAAAGTGTAAGTAATGACAAAAAATTTACAGGAAAATGAAAAATTGATCTGAGAAGAAATCAGTTCTCTCAAAAATTATTGACAGTGACCAAGAAAATTGAACCAGAACCCTGCGGTTATTAACGTTATTGAGAGATAATTTTTTTGCGTCGGACTGAAGTTGATATTTAGGCAACTATATTCAGAACAAATATATATATATATCCATCAAATATTTATTTTAAATTTCAAAAACTTGTTTAAAAATAATTAGATGCACAAGTGCAAGATGTTTTCTTTGTTACTTCACATATATATTTGTTACTTCACAGTATATATTGAGCTACAGTATATTCAAATACTGTCGAGCATCCGTTAAACCCCGTGTTGGATCTTGTGGATGTAGTGACTCGTTGCAAATTCTGTAATAAATATTTTTACAAAAAATAAAATGAAAATTTTAAAAATTATATTTATTATGTTTCAAGAGATTTCTCTGAAATTTCTCAATGTTTTATTATTTTTTTAAAAGTTATTTAAACATTGTAGTAGGTCAACATTGCAATTATGAAGCCCCTCTTTAAACACATGTAAAACGTTCCTACTGTCTGACTATAGCCTTACCTTCCGTTATTCAGTTCTCACACTAGGGGTCAAATTCACATTTCAATTCCACTAGCCCTTACGTCATTTGCACTAGGCTAGCCCTTTCTTACCAGAATTTTAAATGTATATTTATACATTTTAAATTTACTAACACTTACAGGGATTGATACTAACTGATTTCGGGTAGTAGCCCAGAGGGCCAGTACTTCAGATAAAAACTGGCCCTCAACCTTATCTTTCTAGTCCTTAATAATGTACACAGTATCAAGGGGAGTGTTATTTTTTTCGTTGCCCCCAGGGCCAGTATCTCAGGTGATTTACTGGCCCTTAATGAATTTTACTGGCCTTGGGCCAACGGGCCAGTGTTAGTGTCGATCCCTGCACTTACAATATTCCACTCACCATAGGCTTATAAAACGTCAACCCTTGACGTCGTCCTGACGCCAATACGACAAGGCGGACGGCGAAGAGCTGGTTATAAGGGTAAAACCAAAAATTGGGGTAATTTTGTAGCATCAAAAGGTGACCACCAAAGAGGAGGAAAACTACTTTATGGGTTTGGTGCACTGATCCCAATAGAGCAGAAAAAAATCACTGGCTGCGCTAGAAATTTTTTTTTTGCTTTTAAAACGTCATTTTGAAAAAGTTGCAACATTCTACTTACTACTCCGTTACCAAATCCGAACCATTTCAAAAATTATGTTACTTTGCTTAGCTTGACATCACACTTTTAAACGTGATATCCCTATTAAAGCATGATACTAAACAATCATACCTCAAAATTGTTAAAAATTCAAGAAAATTTGACGGGATAAAAAAATCATAATTTTAACTCCGTTACCAAGCCAAAAAATACTCAACTCCGTTACCAAATGTTTGGCTCGACATAAATACAAACTGTATATTTTCTTATGATAACATCGATCATAAATGGGTGCTCTATTTATATGGGGACAACGAGCCATGTTTTAAAAAACTATATTATCAATCATTATGATTGTCAAACACATAAAATTTAGCAATTCACTACTCCGTTCCCTTTTCTTGGTAACGGAGTAGAGTGGAACGGAGTAGTAAAATTAAAAGTATTCTTTGGATTAATGAAAATATATGAGCAATAATTCAAAGATATATCATACGGGTGGAAATAGTCCCCATAGCAACTGTTCTAGGCATGCAAGCATAAAACCAAACCCGTTTTTATACCCACAAGGCTAAAAACGGAGTAGTAAAAACAGAAGCATATTTTCTAACTTTTTGGTAATACCTGTTTCGAATAACTTGTCACTCAACAATATTAAATCTTTCAGGGTGAAAAACTCGTATAAGACCCCTCAGTGTGTCAAACTACACTTGATATAATTTTAGTTCATGATTATTCACTTGATGGGGCATGCTACAATGATGGTAACGGAGTAGAGTGCAAATGTGGGGACATGTATATTTATCAAAATTATATATATCGATATCAATTTTAAGTCGAATTTTGATCATTGATTAATTTAAGTGAACAATGTCTAGCCATGAAATGTAATTATTAGAATTATATCGTGTATTTGTATCCCACAGTGAAGTTTCAAATAGTGGAATTTTCTCTGGGGACATGCCATTTTCCACGTTTCCATGACATAGAGCTCTTTTAAAACCATATATATATTTTTTTTTTTACAAATAATCTGAACATTATTAAGTAATAATGTGTAAACGTGAAGTTGCACCATTTATTTTTTATATTTAAATCAAAATGCGGACCTTCTAAGTCATGGGGACACTAATTTTATGTAAATTTACCCCAATTTTTGGTTTTACCCAATTATCCAGATTCGTATTAACACAGACACCATGATTCTGGGTCAAAAGTCGTATTTATTTCATCGCCACTGTGCAGAACACATTTAATCACATACAGTCAAATCGTCAGTTTACCCTGTCTAGCATGACAGGGAAACACAATACGTAGCTTTCTAGCTTACTTCACAAGTTAGGCGCGCACCACTCTCTGGTCGCCATCGCTCGACCTTTTATATGCGACACCATCATCATATCTAATAATAATTACAACATGGATTTAAATGGACTAGCCCAGGTCTAAAATCATCAAAAAATCAGTGATTTTATTTTGGCTTCTTAATATGACCACATGATGTAAACAGGTCCATAGACTAGAGCTGCAAAAGTTTTCAATTTTTTTACTGCGCATTCACCAGTTAGGCTAGATATAGAGACGAACTTCCTGATTTCTAATTATTGACAACCATGTCAAAAATAAGAAATCCGGGAATTTCGTCTCTATATCTAGCCTAACTGGTAAATGCGTAGCACAAAAATTAAAAAACTTTTGCAGTTCTAGTCTATGGACATGTTTACATCATATGGTCATATTAAGAAGCCAAAATAAATCACCGATTTTTTGATGATTTTAGACCTGGGCTAGTCCCTTAAACATCTAATCATCTATAAACATAATCCCAACATTGAGTTAACATACATTTCGTGGCGAGGCTGCCAGTGACTCACTCTGTGAGTCGGCCTCTCTTGATGGATCTTCTGACCTTTGGCAACGGTAACGACTGAATCCAATCATACTCCAATCCATAATGGATTGTTGTTTGACGGTGTCCGATTCTGGCCAGGGGCCGTATTCTCGTGACCATTTACGGAGTTCCGCATCGTAGATTTTTGGAATTTCCTCAAATATTTCCGCATCTTTGGTTTTTTCCCGCAAGTGCTATTCTCGTTAATTTTACGATGCGGAAGTTTTAGATAAAAGTTACGGAAAGAATTTGGGTGCCCTAAATTCTAGGAAAAAATGGCGTGTTTTGCATAAAAGTTAGGATGCGGAACTCCGCAACTACAGTTTTCCCCAAATAGTTTGAGAATAGCGATTTACGGAATTCCGCAGTTACGGAGTTCCGCATTTTAAAGTTGCGGAAAAATCCTAAAGTTAGGGGACTTTCACGAGAATACGGCCCAGGTCAACAGTAGTTATCATCTCTGCGTTTGCCTACTGCGTTAGGCATACATAAGTTTACAGGCTGATGGCCTAGTGTGATTTTACACCCCTGCCAGGGTTTGACGCAAACTTTTAGGAGTAGTGGTCCACAGGACCACCACCTCAGAGGAGACCACTGAGCTGGTGGACCTACAATTTTTTAGTGGTCCTGACAACAAATACAATACTTGTATCTTGAACCAAATTTAATTTTTTCACTCTCGTGATGTGTTTCCACATCGGTTATTTAGTAATTTACCACAAAAGGCATGACAGAAGACACAAACTTCAAGAATTGATCTCAACCTAAAAAATACGTGCAAGCATTGGCGGATGCTCAGAATGTCACTGCCCTCCAGACACAGGATTCGAAATTCAGGCCCTGGTGGTGTGGTGCCGAGCATGCCACCTCTCAGTCACGGAGGCTCCCCACACTATTGAATCATTACGAGTGAGCGGGGAAGAAACATTTTGTTCCTTTAAAACTTGAAGGCCACAGTGGGGCTCGAACCCCTGATCTCCTGGCTCTCCAAGCAGGCAGCTTTAAACACGGCACCGGGGCTCCTGCCCTACAAGTTATGTGATTTCCACTAAAGTACTTAAGCCTATTATGTTACGCAAACGGTTTTCATTTGAGTGAGGTAGGTCAATGTTCTGGCCAGCGCCGCAGACGGTGGACTAACATACTACTGGCTCGTCATCATAGACCCTATTTTTTTCTAGGATGCCGGCCCTGCATTGGAATGACGTTTGCTGTTAAGCACCCCCATCTTCAGAACTGATCACGTGTAAACCCAGAATTGAGACGTTCACCATTTGTTTTAAGCTGGCCTAAGATCACATTGTGACAACGTAATAGTCTGCTGCACAAGGTTTGACCCTGCTATTAAACATACCCATAATCGTTTAAACGTTCAAAATGGTTCATATTATCCTGCCTCGGACAGGCCAGAAAAAGCTAACTATATACCACACGAACACGAGGTGTTACGCCAATGCACCTCTGACTTATCAGTCAACAACTCTGCCATTAGACCACAGCGTCATATAATTAAAAATGGGTCTACTAATGAGTGTGTAGACAACCAGACAAAAAATGTCACATGACATAGGCTACATTATGGATAGTCTATGGATATGGGGGGGGGGGGGGTGTATCCGATCAACACGGAAGCGTGATGTTGTCCCTACGCCCATTTTTCATGATAATATTAATAAATAATTCATAGACTATAGTGAGTATAGAAAACATTCCTCAAGTCAACTTGGCATAAGGTATGACGTCACAAGCATAAATGCCATTGCCACTGTACATGTTGTAGGGTAGGCTGGTATAGTTAGTCGTAGAAGTTACGACAGGTCGGGAGCTGTCGTAACTTTAAGTTACGCTCTGTCGCATCTTAAATATTTCGAGAATAGCACTTACACTTAATCTTAAACTTAAGACCTTAATATTTGAGATAATCGTAAATACTACGATTATCTCAAATATTAAGATCTTAACTCTTTCGAGAATACGGCCCCTGCAATACGCTGTTATTGGTTGAATTGGGACACCATAGTCCGCAAGGATGGGTGCTTGTACAGAAATTTTCACAGTTCAAACACAAACAAAGAAAGTAAAAGACTACAGTTATTAATACCTAAAAAGTTAAGAAAAGAAGTAACAGAGTTGTGTCATAAGTCACTTTTATCTGGACATTTTGGTGCCAGACGGACTGTACAGCGTATTAAACAGCAATTTTACTGGTATTGTTTGAACCAGTTTGTCAAATTATTTGTCAGACGGTGTGACAACTGTTGTAAGAACAAAGCTTATTCAAAGAAAGCTAAAGGGTATTATAGAGTGGGATTTCCATTAGATAGAATAGCTATTGATATCATGGGTCCTCTCACCTTGACAGACAAGGGCAATAAATGTATTGTTGTCGTGGGTGACTATTTTACACGATGGGTAGAGGCTTATGCTATTCCAGATTGTCGAGGGGAAACTGTTGCTAACTTTTTGGCAATGGAATTTATTTCAAGATTTGGTTTTCCATTAGAGATACATTCAGATCAAGCCCAGAATTTTCAAGGTGTTCTATTTAAACAGCTATGTCAGGTTTTACAAATACATAAAACCAGAACAACACCTTATCACCCTGCTTCTAATGGCATGATTGAGCGGCTTAACCGTACTCTCACGGAATTGATAAGAAAATATGTAAATGAGAAACGAAATAATTGGGATTTATATTTACCATTTCTCACAGCTGCTTATAGAAGCACTGTGCACCCTTCAACAGGGTTCAGCCCAAACTGTATGATGTTTGGACGTGAGGTTATTCTCCCAGTAGATATGCTTTTTCCAAATAAAAATAGTCAGCAGCGTCTAGAAACCTGTGAATATGTCTCAGAATTATGTGAAAACTTAGAATGTTGTTACGAATTTGCTCGTAAACAATTAAAAAAGTCGTAACTATGACATACACATAGCAGATCATAAATATTCTGTTGGTGACCTAGTATACAAGAAAAAATTTGTAAGGAAAAAGTTAGATGTATTGTGGGTAGGGCCATTTGTGGTGGTGAGAAATATCAGTGATGTTGTCTATGAAATAAGAGATCGAGTGAAGACTCACTCTGTTCACCACAATAACCTGCAAGCCTATTTTTCTGAAGTAATTCTCAAATGGACCAAAAACCTTCAAGTTAAAGTTAAAAAAAAACTTTGCACATGGAAATTGCATATTTTAATGTTGTTTATGCTTCCAGTAGTGAAGTACCACAACATTTTTAAAATTATTTGTTCCTTTTCAGAAAGATGAAATTCTTCAAATGTGTTCAGTGTGGGGTTGTGACAAAGTACAGGAAGAAGATGGAAGTGCACCATATCAACAACCATGTCACGCCAGATTGTGTTCCGCTTCTCTGCATGTTTTGTGGTTTTAGAAGTATGGACTCAAACAGAATGAGGAACCACCCGACGTTTTTCAAGAGTCACGGAGATAAGCCGGTGGAAATCATCTTTTCTAAAACACCTTTCAAGCTGTATGCCAGAGATTTTTTGTTGCTGGAACGTCTCCCTCTGGTGAAGAATTTCACTTTTACACCAGAGGAAGCGTTCCAGCCCGACTACAATGACGATTTGGAAGAGGAAGACGTGTTACTGAACACGTGTTACTGATGTCGTGGAAGAATCTATGTTAGATGTCGTGGAAGAACCAATGGTAGATGTTGTGGAAGAGATGGAGACAGGTGACGTGAATACAGGAGAGAACTGGATACAGTATGGGATGGAGGAATTCAAGAGAATGATTCAGGAAGACTTCTCAGCAAACGTATATCCTTATAGACCATCTATTCCACCTATTGTTGTCAACACCGACGGTTTCGTCTTTAAAAATTACAGATGCAAGTAGATCTAATGCTTTGTGATGAAATTTGAATATTTTGAATTTCTTATCTGTGAAATAGTTAATATATATTTTGAGGGCAAAATATTGTTTTAAAAGAGAGGGCAGTGTTGTGATTTTAGATGTTATATTCTTCTAACTTGACAGGGGAAGCATTTTATTATTACTAAGCTTTGTGATTCAATTATTATTATTGAGTACTTTTCTATCAGCCATGAGTTGATAGTTTTAACCATTATATTTACCTTTCACTAGTCTCCAGTGTAGTCTAGGCACTAGACAGTTGTTTTCATATTGTTAAATGTGAGAGATAAAGGTATATTTATTATAAACTATTTTTACTATTGATTGACTGTTTCTATCTCAGAAACTGCAGGTACAGGTGTACATGCGATTGTGTCAGTACAGACACTAGACGCTGTAAGCGTCAGTCTTTTATGTTGAGTTAGCTACTGTCAATCAACAGTATTGACAGTAAAGGTTGTCTAACATGTATTATATTTATAGAGATTTGTGTCAGTACAGATGTTATCAGATGATACGTTTAAAACGTAGAGTAACTTTGTTAAAGTTGTATTTAGACGCGTAGACGTCGTAATTCGGCTCCGTTTGCCGGGAAGTTGTTAAGTTTTAGCGCCATTGCAAGGTGAAGGCTAAATTGATGTAAATACTTTATGACGTCATAAGGGATTTCCCTATCAGCTTTGTATACATTTCTTTGTGTGTAAACATAAGCACGTGGAATGTTTGTAGTCCTAAGACTATATTTAAATGATATTATTTTTATATTTCAAGTATATTATATGAGTTCATTTGTAATATTATTACTAGTATTTAGTGATATAATAAATAAATGATTATATTTATATTTGTATAGCGCATTAGAATACTGTAACAATTAGACAGTACGCACTATGACAACAGTTGTCATAGTTTGTTTTCTGACGCTATAAACTGAGCGTGCTCGGCTCAATGAGATGCTTTTGAATTCAGACTTCACTGTGAGTGGTAGCAAATTGAGCTCTATATCTTTAGGCCTTGGTGTGCATTTATCTACCAGCAGTGTAGAGCACACCGTCTAAATTCACATTATTATTATTTTACTATATTTAATAAATTAGATATTTTTATAAACTGTTTGTTTGTTCCCTTTATTTATTTCCACTGTAGTTTGCGGTTTCGTTTCAAGTCCACGACTAAATATACTGCATCTCATCACGGACACAGCTGTTCTAGAATCCAGCAATTCCTTGTTTAATACGGGTGTCTATTAAACGGGTATTAAGCTGATCCAAAGCTTAAAGCTGTCTCCATTCAATACATAGATAATTATTTAACTTTCTAATCACCCAAAATAGCAACATATAATTTGTATTTTATTGTAAAGTAATGTTTTTTCACTGTAATTTTAATTGCACAGAAGTAAAATTTAATTACATTAGTTAACAAAAATGTTTCTGTTTCAGTGACCAGTCGAAATTACATGCGCGTTTGGCTTTGAACTTTGGGGCTACTTTTCGTAGATATGGTATAAAATACTAAGTATTGACTGAGATTTGAGTTTTTTTAATTTAGATTTTGTTAATTTTTTTCTGAGAAAAAAGTAACCGTGCATATTTTAGCTTACTAATCAATCATTTATGGCTGTAAATATAAGTGTTTGATGAGTTTTGTGAACCAGAAAGGTAGAGGGTGCAGTGATGGATGTAAACACGATGACGCGGGAAAAAAACAACCTTTACAGTATTTGTTTTACAGACCACCCACGTTTACTGGGCATTCGCTATTTGAGCCACAATGGATTGGTTTTGTAAATGTGTTTCGTATTGTCACATATGAATGTTAGCATTGTCTGTCTCAACCCTTTCAAAGCTGAAGTATTTTTGCATTAACCATGGAGACCGACGGGTTTTTTTCAATTCGAAGTCAACATAAATATCTTAGTTAGCTCTTTCTGATTTATTTGAATAGGTTTCATATTCTCAGTAACTATTCTAACGTAAATTATATAACAAACTTATTAAATTTGACAAACATTTTAATACTCGTTGATGTAGAGTGCAATCTTCATGATTCCTTCTGTCGCGATATCGCCACAAAATCAATGTCAAGTAATATGCAATTTATATTATTGTGAACCATCCATTGGAAATCACTTGACCCTTTCAGTCCTGAATTTACCATTGTCATCCCATCCACTACAGGCCGCGAATTGCTGTAGTGGGTGAAAATGATTTGATGTGGTTTAAAAATTAAAGAAAATTGCCATGTATTTGTAAACCAGTTTTATGGAAATTTTCGTTCTAAAACCCTTAGTTGTAAGAAAATTAAGCCTGTTTTCAGGCATGTAAAATGATGCTTTGATGCATCGTGAGGGCTTAAAAGGTTTTAAACTCGAATTGATACAATACCTCATCCATCTTGTACAAAACAGAAAACATAGCGGCAGGCATATAGGCGTACAAAGAAAATATACAGACAAAGCAAACAGAAGTGAAAATCACTTATATTTGACTGTTTGAACATCAATATATGTATGTTAAACAGATATTAGAATTTTATCACCCACTTCAAGTTGGTGAAAATTATAAAAATAACGGGTTAATATTGGCCCGTCTGCACT
Source organism: Flabesymbios commensalis (assembly GCA_964017125.1). NCBI lineage: Eukaryota > Metazoa > Annelida > Polychaeta > Terebellida > Flabelligeridae > Flabesymbios > Flabesymbios commensalis. Next base: position 80,184,184 of record OZ024913.1, on the reverse strand, counting down.
AACATTCAGAATTGTCTATGGATGACAAATCTCGATTCAAAGGACTGCATTCCCGCAGATCACAAAGAAGTAGTTACATAATATAAATTTACGATATCGATGTTTCCAGTTTGCGCTGTCACCACGTCCAATGTAAGCCAACAAAATGATCAGACACGCCAGAGTTTATTCACTCTTATAACCAGATTACATTGGTCTCAACACTAACATGGCTGGTGGCTGCACGCTGTCTGAATTAGCATGATACGCTTTGATTGATCCATTTGTGTGAACGAGGGTCTACCAGGATTTCACAGCGTTTTGGTATGTGCCACTCGCAAACCCATAGTTAGAAGTATACCGCTATATAATTATTATGGACTCTGTCTGAATTAGCGTGAAGCTGAGTCTACCTGGATTTCACAGGGTCTTGGTATGTGACGCTTTCAAACCCATAGCTAGAAGTATACCGCTATATAATTATTATGGACTCTGTCTGAATTAGCGTGAAGCTGAGTCTACCTGGATTTCATAGCGTCTTGGTATGTGACACGTTCAAACCCATAGTCAGAAGTATACCGCTATATAATTATTATGGACTCTGTCTGAATTAGCGTGAAGCTGAGTCTACCTGGATTTCACAGCGTCTTGGTATGTGACGCTTTCAAACCCATAGTCAGAAATATACCGCTATAATTATTAACCCTTTCAACGCGGAAATATTTTTGTTTAACCCTTAAGATGCTGAAGTAATTTGTAAAAAAACATCGCAACCAAAGGGTTTTTTTCAAATTGAAATCATCATAACTGGCTTAGTTAGTTCTTTCCGATTCATTTGAATACCCATGTTATGGGCCTACGGCCATTATAAATATGTTGATTCTTACAGTGCGGAGATTGACTTTAGTCGTCAGAATCTGACGTCTACAGACGTCATATTCCGACGACTAAAGTCGATCCCCGCACTGTAAAGGTTAAATCATGGGCAGGAGACTAAAGGGCTTTTTTAATTTGAAATCATCATAAATGTCTTTATTAGCTTTTTCTGGTTCATTTGAATACCTATGTTATGGGTATACGTCAATTAAAAATAAGTAATTATTTCAGTGTGAGGACCATCTTTATACGTTAGAATCTGACGTCACAGACGTCAGATTCTGACGTATAAAGACAGAACGTGCTAATAGAGATACCGGTTGCAGCGCAGCATAATGTGGTTGGCTCACTGTGCCAGCAGTAAGTATTCAGGCTGACATTTGATTTAAGATTTTTCTCATAGCATCGTTCTTTTAACGCGTTGATGTTCAATGAAATCATTTGAATTGTCCATGTGGTTTTATGGTTTTAGGCACACATAGGATACACTGGGTCAGGAGAACCTCTTGATGATGGTGAGATGAATGGGATGACACTTCCCTCCAGACAAAGGATTCTAAATTCGATCCCTGGTGGTCTGAGGTCATCTCTCGGTCATGGAGGCTCCTCACAATATTGAATCTTCACGAGTGAGCGGGGCAGAAACATTATGTCTGTGTCTTTGAAACTTGAAGACCAGAGTGGGGTTCAAACCCGCGATCTCCGACTTTCCAAGCAGGCCGCTTTTACCACTGCACCAGGGCCCCCGTCCTAGAGATCTGACTAGGTCAAAGGAAAAAAAATCGTCATATATCAGTACTGACTCACAAAGAAAAACAATTGAAAGACCACGTCAGCACTGAATCATATAAAAACGAGCAGTGATAGAAATACCATGGATATTTGTGATTAAACATCCTATAATCAGAGGTTTTAATATAAAGATATATAAGGTCACAATGTCTTTTATCAACTTTTAGCGATTAACGCCTTAGAAATGACAGTGAAGGTTTACACCTCGGAAGTAAACTGATAGAAAATTATTGATTTAGTAGGTGAATGAAGTATTTTAGATTCCTTTGACTCCATTATGTCTCTATTAAGTTTTAGTAAGAGGAATAACGACTTATTTTTGCTTGGGATATTCTCTGGGACGGAGAAGTCACAATGAGGAGATTTCCCATAAAAAAGTGGGATTACAAAGCACGTGACTGTCACATGAGTTCAGTCTGCCAATCATTTCATAGATTGCCCACCACGTGACAGGTTTGTGACTATGGTCCGCCAATCATTTTACAGATTATAGAGCACATGTCAACATAGCTATTTAGCTGTCACATAACTTGGCAGTGCTGTTTTTTTTTGTATTTGTTTTTTTTTACTGTTGAGGTTATATACAGAAATCCCAATATTAATAAACATTGTAAAATGCAATATATTAAAAGTCCTGCACAATCTTATCCTCTCTGAGGGCGACATGGAAAATTTGCACTGAAAAGATCACATGGCGATAGTTGTATCCCAGCAAACGCGATGCATTGATACAATGTTGGTATAATGTTAGACCATCGTCTACGACGCTGGCCCAACAACAGGTCAGCATTGGGTCAGATTAATGTGTTTCCTGTGATTATTCCGTCATGTTTAAACTTTATCGCTAAACACGACCATATTGGTTTTAAATCCTTTCGCAATTAATGGGAACGAAATGTGAGTTTAAACATTAAAATTTGCAAAATGTTTGGTCCCAAAAAAACACAATTATTATGAGTAATTTCCACCCACTTGAAGTTGTGGGTTGCGGTAGCGAGACACAATTTCAAGTGGGTAAAAATTTAAATTATTCAAGATGGCGCTTTAAGAGTTTAGATATCCTGTCAAAAGAAACCACAAAGGCGGATAGATCACCTGACTGACACGTGACCGCGACAGGTGACTAATAAGATCACGGATTACACATCACATGACAGACACGTGACAGAGCTCTGCCTATCACGTCGTTCACACAGGATAAAGATAATTAGACCAAAGGAGCTCTTGAAAGCTTTCTCAGCCGTAGTTCAAAGGAACTGAATCCAAAGATGACAAGTCAGATTCGCTGAAAAACAGTTACACGTTAAGCACACGCTGAATCAATGTTGGTGTCACCATGGAAATATTGGGCCAGCGTTGCAGACAATGGACCAGCACTAAACTAACACTGATTCAGCAGATCGTGTTTGCTGTGAGAGACGTGGGTTACATTATACAATATGTAAAACATCCACGTCATATTTAATTTGACTCTTACAACGCTGAACTATGTGTGTATAAACTATGTAATGGACATTTATGTACATTTACAGCAAAACAGCCTGAAAAAATGAGCATTACGTACCCATTCCACCGAAGAATATTTTAACTCATGTGCCGCAAAGTGTCACATAGCAACACTCTGTAATATCCTGCTATATCCAGCTGCTAGATCTGAGCTAACTAAGTCACGCTAATTCAGACATCGTGCAGCCACCAGCCATGTTTGTGTTGAGGACAAGGTAATCTGGTTATAAAGTTGAATGAACTCTGGCGTGTCTGATCATTTAGTTGTCTTACATTGGACGTGATGATAATGGAGCTGAGGCCATCTAAGTCTCCCTCGAGAACAAAGCATTGTGTGACTGCTTGCTCAGCTCAATCTGGTATACATCTACAGTGGAAACCCTATATTATATTGGACTATATTATATT
>OZ024913.1:80163123-80178123 GCA_964017125.1 Flabesymbios commensalis | reverse complement strand
TCGACTCTTTTGCTCGGTCGATGATAAAATAGACAACATTGAATCATAGCCAAGCTGTTATTGTCACATAGAATAACCGACTGACTGACTGGTGGGGTAGTTTTCCGAATGGTTGACTGCTCGACGGGGGGATACGTTAAAACTAAGTTCAGCATACCGGGGGGTACGTTGAAATTAGTTTAAAAGTACCCCCCCCCCCCCCAGTATTTTGAAAATGACAAAAATTCCTCTTTTAATTTACCTTTCCACCATTTAGGCCTATTAGGCCCTACACACCAGATATGATTATTGCGGACCTTTTAAGTACCGTTGGACCTAGATTGAAAAAGATGGGTCGCCGCGATTCGCTGAGTACACATTGACTTGGTACAATGCGCAGGTGTATTTGTCACTGTGGTCCAATCAAGGTCGGGATTTAACCTTTTACCCGCCAAATTATTTATTGGAATTTTTACCCCTTTGAAGTTGTGTCTCGCTGACGCGATTCACAACTTCAAGTGATTGAAAATTATTCAGATTTGACAAAATGTAGGTCAATGATTTTGTGAAATCTTGTTGTTTGATGTCACGTTTAATCCTTAACATATTTAAAAGCTATTAAGCCTATTTAATGTGCTAATAAAAACAATGATGATACGACATGTGCGCTCTACATTTTATACGCCGGCAAGTTGGTTTGATATATAGATGACAGGTATTGTGTAGCCTATGTTGTAAGCATGCGGGCAAGGTAGGCCGCTATGCGGGTACTTCTTGTTTTTAATTTTGATCACTGAAAATATTTATATCTATAGGCCTGCGAAAATAGACAGTTGGTACCAGTCTGCAAAATAGGTGCGGAAATGTGACCAACGTTACATCTGCGATAGATAAATCGATAGATAGGCCTAATAACGACAATGATAAAAGACAGCGCTAAACTATTTTTTGTTAGTCAACCCTAGAGATCACAAGGTAAAGTGTTTCTAGACATCGTGAGAACACTTTTTACCACTAGTTGGCATAGAAATCCAAGGGTTATATGGAGATTAAACCCAGCAAACACGAGACAATGACCCAATGCTGGGGCAATGTTGGCCCATCGTCTACGATGCTGGACCAACATTGCCCCAGAATTGGGTCAATGTCTTGTGTTTCTGGGAAGTGTAGTTAGTTGCCAGAGAGGGTTACATATGCTAACATAGTTGTTGATTAGTTGTGCTAGAGATCATAGGGTTATAAATATGGAGATTAAAGTATCCCAATGCCATGTGATGAAAAAATGAAAGACAATGAGTGTTATCAATAAAAATTAACCAGTAAAACTGAGGGGGGGTAATTTGAAACTAGAGGGGGTAACTTGATCACCCCCGGGGGTAACCTGAACAGGAGGGGGGGGGAATCTGAAACTGTTATACCGGCTGATATGCTGTCTGGTTGACAGGCATTTCAATGTTTACAAAACAAGAAATACCCAATTTACCATGTATTGATTGACGCGGTAACTTTGAATCTGTGCGTTGAATTATGTGGGAACAGCTTCGAATTTGTACCCACATATTACAATCTGTGGCCACATATTATTCAGTTATTTTCGCTTCAGGTATCTCATTAATAGCTCCGTAATTTTCAGGATGTCTATTTGTTGGTGTTTATCTCGCAATAATATATGCAAGCGGCATCGTTGGAGAGGCGAGATGGGCTCATCTCAGCACAAGTCACCCCCACATCAAGCCCGAGGCTTTAGGCGAGTGTTCGATGTGGTCGCCGTACCAACGATGTAGTATGCTTTTTTTCCTACGAGTATCTATCCGAAACCGCAAAACCATTGAATTATTGGCTTAACTAAGCATCTATCATAAACGATTTGATCAAATTTAGTGACATTTCTATTGATCTAAAACATGCCTGAAACCGTGTATTAAATACAGTTCAAGCATCACAAGTGTTAATATAACGTAAGTTTTTTGTTGAGAAGGTAATGCGTTATTTTGAGGCATGACTTGGGGAAGTTGACACATACCAAGGCTATTACAAAGCATCGAAGCTGTTGGTATGAAACTTTTCCCAGATGTGTGTCTTGGGCCAAGGAACAATCCATTACAGATTAGGGATTCTCAGGATTACGACCCGATTACGAATCTTGGGGATTCTCAGGATTACGACACGGGTCCAGGATCCGGATTACGACCCCCAACCCTTTAACCGCCAAATTATTCAATCTGAATTTTCGCCCACTTGGCGTTGTGTCTCGCTGACGCGATCCACAACTTCAATTGAGTGAAAATTATTCAGATTTGACAAAATGATGGTCAACTGTTTTCACATATTGCTGATTGATGTCACATTTTATCTTTAACATGTTTAAAAGGTGGTACTTAATGTGCTAATGAAAAATGAAAACCCGAATATATGCGGCACCGGCGGTTAAATGGTTAATAACATGGTATTCTTAATGATATGGTATAATTATACCCGTAGTTATTTTGAGCTCCTGCTATAGCACTTCTTAGTTACCATCTTATTTGAGATAATGACCATTCAGGCCGACTGGTTTGTTTGTATATTATTGCAATTACCCTACCCCCGTGTGGCGATTATAACATTATTTATCATCATATGATTCATTTGAATACCTATGTTATGGGTTTACGGCCATTATAAATATATTATTTATATAAGCTTTACAGACGTCAGATTCATACGTATAAAGACGGTCTCCGAGGTGAAAGGGTTAACCATTTTAAGAATGCATTCCAGGAGCAGATCCGGTTTTACTCACATAAAGCTGCATCAGATATATAAAGTTTTCGTTTCCCAGATTAAGTTTGTTATCGAGTGTTTTGCATTAGTATGTGAGACTGGTTATCATTTGACATTCAACGCTCAGATTAGACTTTCAAAAGTCAACATAATCTAATTTGGCCACCGTAGAAAATTTATATTTCATCACCTAGAGATGCCCCAATGGTGAAAGGTGAATGCCTCAATTTAACACCGTTTTTACTATTAACTCACTTAAGCCCCATTTGGCCACGTTCGGTAACTGGAATCACTTTGGGCTACAGTAGGCCCATCATTCAGTTCACAAGGTGGCCTAAGCTGGCCCACAAGTGGCCCTTAATATAGACCGAAGTGGCCCTAGCCATTTAAAAGAAGTTTAGCCCCGTTTTTTATCATTGCATTATTTCTTCCTAATTGGGCCACTTTGTGCTATATCAAAATAACTGTTGGTCTCCACAGGCCTAATATTTGCAGATTTCGACATATATCCAAAGTGACCTAAGCCATTTAAACTCAGTTTAACATCGTTTTTCACCAAGAACGTACATGTATTTATGCCTAATTTGGCGATATTGGGCTTACTGAGCTTATATTTGGCCACCCTATAGGCCTATCATTTACACAAGCCCACAGGGTGGCCCAAGGTTGCCAAAACCGCTTAAACGCAGCTAACACCGTTTTTCACCAATAATTGAATCCCATTGGGCTAAATGATATTACATTCAGTCACCCTATATACCTATCACTTACACATACCCAAGGTTGCCCAAAAAATCTAAAGGCAATTTCTGCCTAAGTGAACCACATTGGGCTATTTGAAATTACTTTTGGCCACCCTAGTCTTATCATTTACAGATGCGCACAGGGGGACTGGTGGGGGCATAACAATTGAACACTTGTTCCTCCTTGATATCAGGTAGATCCAGAGGGGGGCGCAGGGTCACAAAAACAAAAAACGATCCTATTTGGGACGAAATATGCTCTAGAATGCACCATTTGAAGCCTTAGATTGCTAAAATGTCTGGGGGAGCATGCCCCCGGACCCCTCTAAAGCATATAAGCTATGGTGTGTATAAATTATTGTCAATTCCAAATCCGCCATCCGTCAGCGTCTTAAAGTGGGAAGCAGTGCAGACGAACTAGTTTCATTTACACTAAGATGTCATCCCTGGGGTATTTCTATCGCCGACCTTGAGGAAGAAGATTGTGATCTGCACGGAATGACTGAGTTCCTCTGGGACCCCAACAGAACAACAGACTATCTGTGTAAGCTAGTCACGTGAGAGCAGATCGAGGCAAAGCCAAAAGGCAGTATCTGCTTAATCAGTGGTAATTGTAAGGTTCTAATAAACAATACACGTAATACACGGTATTACCGTATGTCCTTCCTCACTTGCTTTTTTCCTAGATTCCTTCCTCCCTTCCTTCCTTCATTTTCTTCTCCCCTTCCTTTCTAATTACTTTCCTCTTTCTTTCCCTGTCAGACTGTTTGTTCGACAAAGAACATTCCCCATCCACCACACGTACATTTAATCAATGTTTAAAATTACATTGGCTTGTTATCTCCTTCACATAGTGGATATATTCAATGTGACAGCGTAATGACATATTATGATCTGTTGCAGACAATGTGAAATAGAACAGAAGTACCCCGACAAACATTCAGTCAATGCTGGCTTAACACTTTCAGGCCTGAATTTACCATTGTCATCTTCATCCACTACAAGCCGCGAATTGCTGTCGCAATTCTCGACTTGTAGTGCATGAAGATGATTTGATACGATTTAAAAATTACAGAAAATTGCCATGTTTTGGTAAACCAGTTTCATGGGAATTTTCGTTCTAAGAACCTTAGTGATTGGACAATTAGGTCTGCTTTCAGGGATGCAAAATGATGCTTTAATGCATCCTGAGGACTCAAAGGGTTAACGCTTACATCGCTGAAATGTTTGTTTTAACTTTGGATTTTTTTTGTCAATTTCAAAGCATTATACATATCTTAGTCAGATCGTTCCGATTCATTTGAATACCTATATGATTCTACAGCCATTATAATTTGTGTACTTCCTTCAGCGCGGGGACAGACTTTAGTATGTCAGATTCTGGAGACATTGGCTCATGTTTACTGGGAGGTAAAATGACAGTGATGGTTGCAAAACAATGACAGATAAGAAAAACATAATGGCTGGCTTGTTTTACTTTATTGGAGCTGGAATTACCAGCACGATATCAATTACTTTCAAGTTCTTCATTAAATTTAAGTGCGCTTTTTGCCGCAATACCAAGATTTTTTTTAATTAGTAATACATGAAATCATATGAGCATTAAATGTGATGTTTTATTTACATAAAGATGATATATACATATTTTTATTTCATCATTTCACATCGTTCTACCTTTATTTGGGTTAAATTTGCGTGTGTGTGATCAAGGCCCAAACATTAAGTCAACTTTGCTACTATAAGTTCAGTATTTTTCAATACATGACTACCATAAATGGTATTTTCGGTCAAGCAGACATCGTTATTCGTTATTGGTTAGACAACAGAGATGTTGAAACACGAGGCATAAAACAGTCGCATAAAAGTGTGTTTGACAGAAACTGCATGTGTTTATGACCGAAGCACGTGTCAAGTAACAAATAAATCAATACAACAGATTTTGATAGGATGTGCATCATTGTCGGAAGCAAATTGTACTTAAAAAAAAACATTAAAAGATGGTTGACGAACCTGCTTTGGCCTCGATTATGACACATGACCACGCTAATGATTTGTGCGCCTCTGAGCTCGGTCCGCTGAGAATATAGGCGCTATTGAAGTTTTATTGATTGATTGATTGATTTTAAACTGGTTCCTATTTGCATTTGTTGGACATCATACTTAATTTTTTTTTAATTGAAATTGCCCTTTTGACCTTGAAGCTGACATTGAATTATCAAATAGTTCAAAAAAGTAGAGTTCACAGTTAAGACGCAATTGAAGTATTACATTTGTTCCCAGCTGTATTTGTTGAAAATTCATTACTGACATTTATTTTGACCTGTTAAGCCTGAATTATGGTAAAATATTAGCAAAGATCAAAACTATTAAATTTGAGTATCGTTCCTGCAAGGTGATATAATTATACTACAAAATGCAGTGGGGGTCCATTTCGTGCATTCAAAGGTTTTGTTGATGTCCTTGGAAACAAGTGATGGTGTGAATGTTATGTAGCTATAAATAGCCTAACCCAGCCCTCCCACAAGTTTTTAAAACAAACATTGTGATTAAACGTGACTGTTAATTGCACCTGGTGTTAGTGTGACCAACGATGATAGGGGCACAGACTAAAGAGATCACCTAATCTACAGGTTTTTTTTCCAGATCTGAAACCCTGTCATCCGATCGATTTAAAAAACGTTGATAGGGTTCCGGTCGCCATTGACCCCGAGCCAAATTTGACCCTGCGTTGTCAAATCGAAAATCCCTTTGGTTTCCATTGTTAATACACGGGTATTTCAGCACTTTAAGGTATTCTCGGTACACAGACTTTGCGCCCCATAGTCAGTTCGCACCATTTCGTCCCCAACTCATACTTAGGAAAGTCGTTTCGCCACCTCCCCATAAATAGGAAAGACGTATCGCCCCCGTCTTCATAGTTCAGGAAGACGTTTCGCACCCAAACCATATTTCAGAAAGACGTCTCGCACCCAAACCATATTTCAGAAAGACGTTTCGCACCCAAACCATATTTCAGAAAGACGGTTCACACCCAAACCATATTTCAGAAAGACGTTTCTCCCACAAATCATATCTAGGAAAGACGTTTCGCACCCATTTCATTATTAGGAAAGACGTTTCGCCCCTTCTTCATATTTTGGAAAGACGTTTCGCCCCCTAATCCGAAAGACGTTTCGCCCCCTATAGTCAGAATTTGGAAAGACGTTTCGCACCCTTTTCATAATTAGGAAAGACGTTTCGCTTGCTATTCATAAATCAGCAAGATATTCATTTTTAAGAAAGACGTTTCGCACCCTGATCATAAAACAGCATAAAATTGTGAAGATTGACGTCCCATTTATTATTAGGAAAGACATGTGTGTGTGCCCACTTAGGCTACCTTGTTGTTCATGCATTTACTATCACTTACCGTTTTCATTCCTTGATTCAGCCACCTTAATTTATTGTGCTATCGATCTGATCGCCGACCTAAACTTGGAACATAAATAATTTTTTGCAATATTGTAATTTGTATTACATTGACGTACATAAATTTGAAGGCTGATTATTTATTTTTTAAAATATAAGGGCAAGGTATCTTTATTTGGGGAGGGAGCGAAACGTCTTCTCTGGGGTGCGAAACGTCCTCTAAGAACGGGGGCGAAACGTCTTCTCTAGGGTGCGAAACGTCCTATGAGAACAGGGGCAAAACCACTTGCCTAGGGTGTGAAACGTCCTATAAGAATGGGGGCGAAACGTCCTTTAAGAATTGCGGCGAAACTTCTCACATAAGGGTTTGAAATGTCTTAATTTAGAGAGGGGGCGAATCGTCTTTCCAAGGGGGCGAAACGTCTTCCCTAGGGGGCGAAACGTCTCAATAGGGGGCGAAACGTCTTAACAGGGGGCGAAACATCTCAATGTGGGGCGAACCTTCTCACATAGGGAGCGAAACGTCTCACAGGGGGGCAAAACGTCTTAAACTGAGACAAGTCGTCACGGCGACGGGGGCGAAACGTCTTGAAGGTGGGTGCGAAACGTCTTAAGGGGCGAAACGTCTATGGTGCGAAATGTCCTGGAGCTGTCTTCTCTGCCGCCTGATGAACTCCTGATATCCATTGAGCCTGATCCACGGCGACACGTATAGGTGGCGCCAGTGTCAGACCCTGGGGACACTGCTGTCAACAGACAAACAGGACGTGCGGGAATTTAAATGAACATGAAATGAAGTAACACCTACAACACGTGACATCAACACTTAGTGTCTTCGCGTGTATTGTGTAACACTCCGTAATAGTGCCTGAGATCCTTGTTAACGCTGCATGCCTGTCACGCCGGATACAAAATTAACTTTTATTAATTTTGTCAAGATTCCAAGGTTTTTATTGTGTGCATAGACATTTAACTTGTCTATTTATCAGATGTATCTGATCTCTCTCTTTTATCAGTTTTAGGCGGCTAGTAAATTATCATTATCTTTTGTTTCTTGTTTTGAAGCTGATGCTACCAATGTAATTCAGTAGATCATATTTGTTTGTTTCCAACATAAAATAGATCTATATTTTATTGACAAATTTTTTTTATAGACTTTACAGACTTATTTCTCATAATAAAATATGCACATGTATATACAATATGGTTGCTTGGTAAAATCACACGAGAGTATACATGTTATCACATACAGAATTAAAATCCCAAGTGCCATAATAAAACACCGGATATTTTGGAAATGATGACTACTTAAAATATAAATAAATTGCATTAACAAGATATGAAGACAGATATTTCCCGCATCTAAACCAGTGATAAAATAGCTACTACCCAGCAAACACGAGATATTGAGCCACTGTTGGGATATTGTTGGGCCAACGTCGTAGACGGTGGGCCAACATTAGCCCAACAGTGGCTCAATGTCTCGTGCTTGTTGGGTATGTATAATACACAATAGAATGATAACAATCAATTCTATGTATGATGTTTAGCGGTATTTAGGTGTAACTGAAGGTACGTGTGTTTGAGGTGCTCTGACAATAATTTAAATCGGTGTCTACAAAAATCCTTCTGGATGGGGGGGGGGGGGGATTCCACGATGGGACCATGGACTATTAGTTTCCCGATGGTCTTATGTTTAACCGATACAATGCCATGTCAGTATTATGGCGCGGTTTCAAGTAAAATTAAAGTGCCACTCACATTATTAACATATTTCATGGTACATGTACATGCATGATCAGTTCATGAAATAGGTCTAATTTAATTCAGTCCTGATTTTCTGAAAATAATATTTTACGTCATTTGAAGCTGGTACTTGATTTAGCTATCATCTATTTATATGAGCCAGAATTGTAAGCACAATTTCCAGCTTTAAATTACGATTTTTTGCTGAAATATGGATATTTCCTAGCGTTATTTGATTAACTGGTAATCTGAGGGACCACAAGCTACTTTTAGTAGTAATTACTAGCAAGCAATTCTAGCTTCAAATGAATGAAAAATACTCACAAATAATTCAGCAGCACAAGGGTTAACGTCACATGCCCTGGCCAATTATTTCCACCTTTATAGGGCAGGGGCCCTCGTGCAGTGGTTAAAGCTGCCTGCTTGGAAAGTCGATCACGGGTTCGAACCCCCTCTCTGGCCTTCAAGTTAAAAAAAAGCTTCTTCCTCGCTCACTCGTAATAATTCAATATAGTCCAGTCAATAAATGGTCAAGGTTCAACAAAATTGCTTTATTTAGTTTTTCAACTGATTTGGTTGGAAATGGGCTCTACTAGCCAGGATAAAAAAATTACCAAGATCCGCGTGGTGCTAATACCCTAAATTCACACAAATACAAGATGACCGCCACTGATTCTGCCGCGATCGGTAAAATGACACAACTTATTTATTTTTTAAGTTAGGAAGGCAAATCAAGTGTCTAAACCTATGTTTTTAATGACAAGAAACTCATTTTTGATAACGAATTTAAGATAATGCTAAACAAATTGGAGATAAAGTGAGGGACAGTACCATGATTTTGTTTTATTCCATGTTGTGTGTGATGTTGTGTTTGTATGTTTCTACGGGTTTGGTGTGCATGTAGTAATAATTTAAAACGTGATAGAACTATGGCATGTGTTATCTGCAGCGACACAATAGATCTTCACAAGTCAAGTGAATATGTCACTAATTTAAGGTATTAGCACCACGCAGATCTTGGTAGATTTTTTATCCTGGCTAGTAGATCTTATTTCCAACCATAATCAGTTGAAAAATTAAATAGAGCAATTTTGTTTAACTAATGTGATTTTTTAGGCTTGATTGACTGGACTAATATTGTGGGGAGCCTCCGTGACCGAGAGGTAGCGTGCTTGAACTGTGACCGTCAGTGCTCGAATTTCGAAACCTGTAACTGGAGGGCAGTGTCATATCACTCATCATACCATCCTCGAAAGATTCTCCTGGCCCAGTTTAGCCTTTATGTTCACAAAGGTGGGTTAAAACTCCATTCATTTCATTCCCAGCTTTTTCCACTGCAGTGTTGGTCCTATTAGAGGCGGCATGTTACAGATGTACCCCTCTTATATCGCCAGTCCGTGGACGAGACGAGATTTCATGCACTAAGTGGCATGTCTGCTCTTGACGACTGGGGTGATGTGCTCAATTTATTTTGTATAATATAACTCTGATCATTTTCAATAATTATGTGATAAATTAAGAACGAAATAGTCTTTACCAATATTTCTTATTTAAAGCGTCATTTTTAATTACTTATTGCAAATTAATTTGAAATACCAGAATTGTGTTGCACGAATGTTTTTATTGCTGACCTTTTACACTTTAATTGGGAACAACGATAATATTAGTGTTGACCCTTTGACGACTAAACGCTGTATCTCCGTTTTAAAATATCCTCGATGTTGGTGATTGATAAACGATGTTTCCAATCAGAGTGACAAATATAAAAAAATAATAGGAGCAGGAAAAGTAAGCGAACAAAAGTACGTTGATTTATTCACTCATTCATTCGATTATTCATTCATTCATTTATTCATTCATTCATTCATTCATTCATTCATTCATTCATTCATTCATTCATTCATTCATTCATTCGTTCATTTATTCATTCATTCATTCCTTCATTCATTCATTCATTCATTCATTCATTCATTCATTCATTCATTCATTCATTCATTCAATTATTCAATTATTCATTCATTTATTCATTTATTCATTCATTCATTTATTCAATTATTGATTCATTCGTGCATTCATTCATTCATTCATTCATTCATTCATTCATTCATTCATTCATTCATTCATTCATCCATTCATTCATCCAGTATGCGCCCGATTAACTGCAAAACTGTTATAGACCTACATCAGAAATGCATGCATTTCTGCCTACATGTAGGCCTATGTGTATTTTGAAATTGACACATTCACGATATAAATGTATATGCTCTATTAATCATGAATAATAAACGTTTTTTTCTCTGAAACATGGACACCGTGAGAGCGAGGGACACATTCACTACAAACTCTTCATACCATGTAATATTAACACTTGTGGTGCTGCCTTGTTTATGAGCCTTTTTCATTATTTTGAAGCTGGAATTGCTAACGTAATTTCCAGCTTCAAATGAATGAAAGTATTTATGAAAAATGTCAAACTCCTCACACCAGCGCCTGGTCGTGCCCGTGAAGTAACGAGATGTACTGTGTCACCTTGGTGATTATGTCATTATGTCAGAGGTCGTCGTGTTCACAGCCATTGTTGACACCTATATGATTTAACGATCACATGTTGACGGAAAATAGCAGAGTTTGAGATGAAAACTGTCACGTAATAAGTATTCTGAGGGCAACGCTATTAACTTTTTCAGTGCGGACTTATTCTATTTTTTTACCATTTATTATTTACACACGTTTACCTCATTTATCTACCATATTGACACAATTGTTTTGAGAGTAAATGTTCCACAGAAACCAGTCCGGTGCGGTGACTGACGACTATAGACGTCAGAATCTGACGTATTCTGACGTATCAAGTCGATCACCGCAGTGAAAGAATTGAACATTTATAATGACAGTAGAACGTTTCAAATGAAGTGCGGGCAAACCCTGACAAATTCCATGCAATTTTTCTGGAATCTGCAGACGTGAAATATAAATTCGAAAATGATGACATGAGTTGCAGAATTGGAGTCAATCTAGATAAAAAATATAAATTATGATATAAACACAACACATGTGTGAAAAAAATTAGCAACCATTTAAATGCCTTAAAAAGAATGTCACCATATATCACTGTCAACCACACAATGCAATATTTCGCTGTTTCCTATTGGGCCATTTCGAATTTTGTAGCATTATGTGGCAAATTCGGGAGAGAGGGCTGTGTTTTGTTTTTGGGAAAGAAACGTAGCGATTCAGACATATACAATTAAAAACAATCTGGCTCCTACCCATTTGGAATTTTGGAAGAACTAATAACACCAATAAATCAATAATAGAATATTTAAATCAACAAGGCATGTTCTAAATTAATTTGCTTATATGGCCCCTAGAATCTGGAATACTCTACCTGAATGCTGACGCAATGCTACCTCTCTGCAAAACTTCAAGTTACAGATAAAAAAAATGGTCAGACATACATGAAGCCAGCACAAATGTGAAAATCACATTACATAGCTTATTTTTTTATCTTGCTATTTTAAACTATTTGTTTTTAATATTCTAGATAATTTTTTCCCCAATTATATTTATACATTGATGCAGGACAATAATTTATTTTTTTATAATGTAACTGTGATATTTAATTCATACTTCTAACTCGGTAATAAAACCATTGTCCTATAATTTATATATACACAACAGTGTAGTAATTGATCATTTGACTATAATGTGATACTAACATATATAATAATAAAGAGAAGGTGGTATTTTGAATAAACACAAATAAAAATCGTATATAATTGTTTGAATGGGTAAAAATATATAGACTAACTCTAATTTTCCTCCTTCATGACAAGTTAAACTTGTGATGCATACTATGTGATAATATTGTTGTTAATCTTATATGAAGTTTAGTACAATAGATCGGTTGAATAGCCTCAGGCTAATGTTTTTATGGGTCACTGTACCATGCCGATTGAAAATAAAAAAAATCCTATCTTATCTTTTTCAAATGAAGCGCAACGAGCTAACCAAGACATATATGATGTGGAAAAAACCTTTGGTCACCATGTTTTATACAAAAAGATTTCAGCGTGAGTTTCTATTTGTTTCTATTTTTATTAGATGTGTTTTCAAGCTCAATTCAAATTGAATAAAAAGGATATAAGTCTAAAGTCGGTCCCCGCACTGGAAGGGTTAAACATTGTATTTGTAAGAACTCTCTAATTAATATTTAGAATACCTAATTGCTGTTTGAGTATTGATATCAGACACAAACCGTTCTTTATTGTCGTGAACAGCATTAAGAATATTAAGGATAGAATAGTTTGATGACTAAAGTCAAGATTTAGTGAGAATATCCAAATATAACTGATTATATAACTCATGACTCTATTCTAAATACATATAAACTAATTTTTGTACCAAAGTACTTAAATGTCATCCAATGAAGAAAATGTAAATGAGAAAGAGAGAATGAAATATAATGGTGAATTATAAGCGACACATTATTGATTACGAACATTTAAAAATAATTTCGAAATTTGATTTTGTTAGCTAAATACATGCAAAAGCAGATTAAACGTAGTTACAACTTTCGCTAGAATGTTATGGATTTTATTGTATTGTTTTATTGTATATTCAGCTGCATTTAGTCAGAACAGCATAGCATACAACATACCAAATTTGAACATAACGGTTAATTTACTTGTTGAATGGGTACATTTTCGCCATGATCGAGCAAGTAATTGTTTCCACGTGACTTTATATCTCAGCTCACAATGCATCTATTATCCATAAAAATTGGCGCATTAGTGCAGGGTGTCATTCAGAACGCGACAGGAGGTCACCTTTGAGCGTTGGTCGCAAAGACACCAGCCCAATTTGAAGTATGATAACAAGGCATGTGTGGCTATCGTCAATAGATGTCAGATTCTGACGTCTAAAGTCGATCACTGCACTGAAGGAGTAAAATATTTATAATAGGCGTAGATGAGGCGCAAATAGCCAGCTAAGACATTTACGATGATTTCAGAAAGATAGTTCAGGACGAATGTATTCACATGTACAATTTTCGACTATGTTAACTGGAAAATTTTGTTGATGTTTTAATTGAGCGCAAAGCGCAAACGGCTGCAGGATAAAATACACTGGTCTTGTTTATATATGTGGCACAAGCGAAACACCAACAGGTAGCTTTGGAGCACAGACCCGAGATCATAGATTACCCCTTTAACCGCCAAACTAATCAATTGGAATTTTCACTCACTTGAAGTTGTGTCTCGCTGACGCGACCCACAACTTCAAGTGAGTGAAAATTATTCAGATTTGACAAAATGAAGGTCAACTGTTTTTAAATTTTGCTGATTTTATGTCACATTTTATCCTTAACATGTTTAAATGCGGTACATAATGTGGTAAGAAAAAAACGAAAAACCGAATATATTCAGGACGGGCGTTCAAAGGGTAATATTTATAGGAAATATACATTATTAATAAAATTAAACAATTGATACATTTTTTCAGTATGCCTACACAGTGATAAAGGGAATAATAAAAAACTAAATAGTATTTAATTGTGCACTTTTAATAACCTAATACTAAATTTCAGTTCGTATATATGCTTATAATCATGTTGGCTTATTCAAGCTATGCTTTGTTACTGTCATTATTAATTCGACAGAGCACAAACTATCACAATCTCCCAATGATGCCTGCATCTGTATCAGCAAGACGACAGAAGAGAACAGTTTCCATGAATTCTCTCGTTATTTGACGCCAGATAATGTTACTAATATCACGTATTACTGTCAGGTGATACCCATGATGCATCACGGCCTGACATGCACTTACTGTCTCCCGTCGTGGCTCATTAGCACGTGCAGCCATCAAAAGAAAAGTAAAATGCCGACAGATAGCCTACGAGATTTTGCGTGTTTGCTGGATTAAAACTGGAACAACGTCAGATACGCTGGTCAAAAAATACTCTAACGTCTAATATACGTCAGAATCTTACGTCTGATATACGTCAAATTCTGACGTCTAAAGAAGGTCCCCGTGCTGAAATAATTAAAAATATATAACGGCATTAGACACATAATAGGTATTCTGTGAAACTCGATGACCTCGACCGCCTTTGTTTTCACCGAGCTGGCTATAACAATGAAGTATGGGGGAGGCTTCTTATATAACCTTGTTTTCACAGAGTGACGTCACTGCGCTTCACAGAATGAAGTATCAGGGAGGGGGTGTTATATATCCTTGTTTTCACCGAGTGACGTCACTGCGTTTCACAGAATTCAAATGAGCTACGACATTTATGATGATTTCCAATTAAAAAAAAACCTTTTGGTGATTAATTGTATACAAAAATATTTCAGCG
>OZ024913.1:80075623-80158123 GCA_964017125.1 Flabesymbios commensalis | reverse complement strand
GTTACTGTTAGTGTTATCTAGTTTTCTATCAATGGTAGAATCTATGAAGGCCAACTTCCCTTGCATTAACTTCATAAGTTTATAGTACTTGATTATGGCTGCAGAATGCAGTCGGGCTGCAGTATATTAACGTCGTTTCACTTTATAGTCAGAATGTAGTCGGTATTCAGAGCACTTTTATTTATTTTTTATCAACATTTATTGCTTCAGCTCTTTTTTTCCTTCCGACGAAATTGTATAGCCGTCTTGCCTATGGCAATCTGGTAGAGCATGTATATAAATTCTGGAACCCTGTCAGCTTTTTAAAATTAAACTGACCGGGTTCCAAAACGAAAGTGCCACTTATCTTTCTTTAATTCTAATTTAGGAAACAAGTAATTTAAAATGATCGTTGGCGCTAGAAGGTGTGGAGGGGTCGGCAGCACTGAGCAATTAATTGTCAGGCCTAATTGCTGTGTAAACAATGGATCACACCGATGTTGGCGCCTTGACCATCACATAACATTCACACCACCCCTTGTGTCCTATTACCCACACAAATAATATGAGGTTTTAATGAATATATAATATATATAAATTGGAACCCTGTCAGATTATTTTCTGGATCCGCCCCTGGTATTTGTAAGGTTTAAAACAAAATTATCGGAATAAATGCATTTGAGGTTTAATAAAACAAATAATCAGACTTGCTACTTCACAATGTCTGGATTCTGATTCACCCAATAAATCATATATTAACAGATTGCGTAGATATAATGTATATGCGAGTCCCTGGCAAGTTTGGTCGCTGTGAAACTTTACAATAAAGTTGCTGCTGCTGTTGCTGCTGCTGCTGCTGTTGTTGTTGTTGCTGCTGCTGCTGCTGCTGCTGCTGAGTCTTCATCACTGTCGGTGTGATGGCATTAAAGCTGTTGCTGTTGATTCAGCTGGTGACCAGTCAGAAGAAGGCATTAGAGCAGTGTGCGCAGCTATTTGACCGCGGCGCTGATGGAGAGATACCAAGTGATAAAAGCTCCGCAGATGGACTGACCACATCATATCTAGTCCGCTATTCAACGCGGCGGTCACAAATAGAGGAGCCGAGCATAAGATATAGTTTGTGGTGAGGAATGGGGAGATGGACTGACTATGTCACATCTACACCGCCAAACAAGAAGACAGCAATCACTGACGTACTTCCCCTACATATACCTTTCCACTGGCTTATTAGAAAAGAGGAAGACGATATACAGGCAAGTGGCATTTCAAATGGATTATGTTTTTTTTCTAACTATCTTGCATGACAGTCATGCAAACTGCCACATGGACGAAATGCGTCAGTGGACGAGTGAAGCGTTCTGATGAAAACAGCAATTAAAACAAAGATCATCTACAGCTAAAAGTAATATTAGGCAGTTACGGATTACATCTTCTGTCTACAGTTACCTTGCATTCACATAATATGTATTGCTCTAGGAGTATCAATGATGTGTCCAGCAATGCTGAATCTAAGATCATTTGAGAAATGCGTATGGTGTTTTAAACCAGACAAGTCTTGCTGCGTAAGATATTGAATAAGATCCATTGTACTCTTATTGACATCAGATGACTCTGTGACTCGTCGTGACTTACTGAATCGTCTAAAACTCCTGGATACATAGCCCCCATGGATTAATATAAACGAACCGGGATTAAAACAAATATGATACAGAGTGGGGCAGATATAGACTACACGTCTAATACGTCAACATAATGTGTTAACATATAATTAATCTACATCCGCATGGCATGAACAATAGATCAAGAAACACATATTTCTTCAATGTGTGAAATCCTAAATCAATAAACAAAATTTCAAAGCTATTATTTACCTATATATTTAGAATATCCAGAGCATGGCCTGTAACTTGTGATGAAGTCCAGCATGTCACAGTGGTCAATTTATATGGTTCATACTATTTGCTGATATAGTTGTGACCTTGACCTGATATGATGTCCAGTATGTCACAGTGGTTGGACCTGATGGACAACAATGGATCTAGTGACCTTCACCCCAATGACAACATGTCCTTCCTGGCAGCATGGACCACATTTGACCTTTCTGACTTTGCTGTTGATCCTGACTCAGATGAGTTTGATGCTTTAAGAAGTGGATGTGAGCGTAGGGTGATGATTATGATGTATTGTCTGGTGATAGGCATAGGAGGACTGGGTAATGCTCTAGTAGTGATCACCCTGATCAGGAATAACTACATGTGGAATGCCACCAACATCTTTATAGGTTGTCTGGCCCTCACTGACTTACTCGTCTGTCTACTCAACCTACCTTTGTCTCTCTATTACCAAATCAACAATGATTGGCCGTTTGGCAGGCTGCTCTGTCACGTGATACCTACACTGTTTGCTGTGGCAGTTTACATCAGTTCTTTCTCCTTGACCATGATAGCTGTTGACAGGTAAGGAATACATGTATATAATGACATGTTTAGAAAATCTGGTTATACAGAATTCTCGACCTTTTGTCGCTTATGTATATTATGTCGTTATATTTTGCAGTGCGTTTAATATATCGCCCCTATTATCACAAGAAAATTAATCGTGATAATGGCTTCGGCCGGAAAAAATAAAAAATAGTTCGACAGTCAGTCCCCGCACTCTAAGGGTTAATTACAATTACTCACATTGATTATTTAACCCTTTCAGCGCGAAGGTCAACTTTAAACATAGAGGTCAGATTATATATGTCTATTACCTCTATTACAGCGCAACGACCGTCTTTATACGTCGGTATCTGACGTCTGTAGACGTCAGATTCTGACGTCTAAAGTCGGTCCCTGCACTGAAATAATCGACAAAATTGTAATAACCATAGACCCGTAACATAGGTATTCAAATGAAACAGAAAGGGCAAACTAAGACCATTTATGATAAATTTAAATTGAGCAAAACCCATAGGTCTCAAATGTAATTAACCGGGCTTTAGGCCACCTTTGTGCACATATAGGCTAAACTGGGCCAGGAGAACCTCCTGAGGATGGTGAGATGATTGAGATGACACTGTCCTCCAGACAAAGGATTCGAAATTCGAGCCCTGGCGGTCTAAGGCCGAGCACACTACCTCTCGGTCACGGAGGCTCCCCACAATACTGAGTTTCACACGTGGATGTGGAATAAACATTTTTGTTGTTTCTTTCAAACCGCCAAGACCGGGAACCGAACCCCGAACTCTGGCGTGAAAAGCAGCTGTGCTAACCACTACCCTAGGGCCCCCGCCCCCATTGGTCTCAATTGTTTGCATAGAAGTATTCAGCGCTTTAAGGGTAAAGTTGTGGTTGAGAAACATAGGACAAGTGGCAATATGAAGAAAAATGGTGATAGAGTAAGTGAGCATGTCAAATTATGATCATATATCAAAGGCACCGCTTCGTTAACTATTTAACTCTTAAAGCGCTGAATTATTTTTGTAAAAAACATCGCAACCAAAGGGTCTTTTTCAATTTGAAATCATTATAAATGTCTTATAGGTCTACGGTCATTATTATTATTTAGACGTCAGAATTTGACGTCTACAGACGTCATATTCTGACGACTGAAATCGATCCCCGCGCTGTAAGTGTTAAGCCCTCACGATGTATCAAAGCAGCATTTTTCATATCTAAAGAATGACTTTTTTATTTGCCACCAACTTCCTCTTCATCCACTACAAGTTGGAAATTGCGACGTAAATTCGCTGCTTGTAGTGGATGAAGATGACTATGGTATATTCAGGCTTGAAAGGGTTAACCCTTTGAGTACGCGCTGAATATACACTTTTGATGCATTGCTGGCTGAATACGTGATACCATTAATTAACGCACTGTACATTTAACCGAATTCAGCTTACTTCTGGCCCTCTGTCTGTGAAACTGACCCATTAAAAATGGTATTTCTATCGATACCGTATGCTTTATTTATTTGATCTTCAAGTTGACAGTTAACAGTTAACGCAGCTTACGTTTTCAAAATTGTGTATGTGCTTTGCACCATACACTAGTTATCAGGATTATACAAGTTATTACGTGCTATGTTCCCGTTTCCTTATCACCATGTTCTACATCCAGCCATTATATCCGCTCTCTTGGTATATGATATTCATACATATTTTTTTTTCATTTCTGTTTTCCAGCTACATTCTTTTTGCATCCCCGTTTCGTACATGTTATCGTAATTTTCTTGATACTAAATATTTTTGAATTATTTATTTTTGTGTACCAGGTACATACTGATTGTTTTTCTGTTGTAATGCTTGTTTTTGTTACTGAATGTTGTGGATTATGATTGTTTCTGTGTATATTCTGAATGTGTTCCCTTTCGTTTTCGTTTTCCCTTTACATTTTTAGTACTAAATATTGATACTAAATTTTGCTCGGTTCTGATTATGTTCTTTTGTTTCGTGTATATTCTGATTATTTTCCTGTTTTATCTTTGTTGTAATACTTATTCTTGATACTAAGTGTTGCTGGATTATGATTTATTTCTATGTTCTAGGTACATTCTGATTGTGTTCCTGTTTTATCTTGTTGTAAAATTTGTTCTTGATGCTAAATGTGTAATACTGGAGAACGTTGGCGGTCTGCATAGTCATTCCGTAGCACATATACTAAATGTTGATAACACAGATGATGCTGAAGAATTAAACATTATTAAGCATTCGCCTTATTTCGACCAAGAAACTTTTTCTAAAAATATTGAAGGAGAAAAATGAAAATTTTACCGTGCTAAGCCTAAACATACAGTCTATTAATGCTAAATTTAATCAACTCAAAATTTTACTTCATTTGATACAAGATAATAACTGTCACATAAGCGCTATTTGTTTACAAGAAACATGGCTCAGAGATGACTTAAATAATGCTTCATTCTCTATAGAAAACTATAATTTATTTTCACAAGGAAAACAATGTTCTTCTCATGAAGGTCCAGCAATATATCTCCATGAAAAATATAATTTTAGAACTGTGCCATCACCCACTATATCTGAAATATTTGAAAGTCAGTTTATTGAAATAAGCGAGGTGAACACAAATAGGCATACATAGGCAAACATAGGCATACATAGGCATAAAATAACTACATATTCTAGTACCTCTATTGCAGGTATATTATTAACCTCACTTTCCGATCACTTCCCATACTTTATATCGCTAGCTTACTCAAAATCTGATAAACGGACTGACAAATACATTGAGGTGAAACAAACATCACATGTTTCCATTAATAACTTTAAAAATGAAATAGCTGACTCTGATATTTATTCAAAAATTAACAGAGACATAGATTCTGACCCTTATATTAACTATGACATAATTCACCATATTTTAAAATCCGCCACTAAGCAACATCTGGCCCCAAATATAAAAGATTTATTACAACAATCTAATGTCAAAAGACACTTTCCTATTTTCTGATCGACGGGGAAGAAATCACTGATTCAAACATCATAGCTAATAAATTTTGTAAATATTTCACTGACATTGGGCCTAGCCTCGCCAAAAACCTAAAAATGACCCAAAACATTAATGCTAAAGACTTTCTAACTGGCACACTTAACTGTACATTTCAATTTAAAAATATCAAGACATTTCGATACTTGAAATAATAAATGAACGACCAAATAAATCTAGTACATGCTTTGATGATATTTCGATGACATTATTAAAGGCAATTAAAACAGAAATAATAGCAGCTCTCGCATGTATCTTTAATCAGTCTTTAAACACTGGTATATTCCCAGAAAAACTAAAGGTAGCGAAGGTAATACCAATCCATAAGAGAGGGTCTTGGAACGATATATCAAACTACCGACCAATCTCACTCCTTCCCTCAATAACTAAAATTTTGGAAAAACTAATTTTCAAACAATTAAGTACATATTTAAATAAACATAAACTTTTATATGACAGTCAGTATGGTTTTAGGGCTGGTCATTCTACTGAATTAGCATCGATTGAACTAATTGATAGAATCACTCAGGACCTTGATAAAGACAAAATAACGATATCCATTTTCCTAGATCTCTCAAAGGCATTCGACACTCTTGACCATGTTATTTTACTTCAGAAATTAAATCATTATGGTATAAAGTCAGTAGAATTAAAACTTTTTAAAGACTATTTACAAAATAGAACCCAATACTTTTCTTTTGATAAAACTAATTCCGATATGTATCATATATCCACTGGTGTACCTCAGGGGTCTATATTGGGCCCTCTACTTTTTACCATTTATATAATTGATTTATGCAATGCCAGTAAACTGTTTAAGATGATTATTTATGCTGATGATACTACTTTATACTCCACATTGGATGTTTTTGGTAATTATACTTCCAAAAATATAAATTTAGAATTAACAAAAGTTGCAGACCGGTTAAAGTTGAACAAATTATCAATCAACATAAATAAATCAAAATTCATGGTATTTCATATGCCTCAAAAACAAATCTATATACCTAATATAGAGATTGAGGATATCAAAATAGAATTTGCTGACGAATCTAATTTTTTAGGGTTAACAATACACAAGCATTTAAAATGGGATTCGCACATAAACAAAATAGCTTCTAAAATTTTAAATATTATAGGAATTATGTACCGATTTAGACACATGATTCCTACTAAAATTATTTTAACCATATATAATGAGCTTATTAAACCACATATAATTTATTGTCTTAAGTTCTGGGTTTTAACCAGGAAAGAATTCTAAAATTGCAGAAGAAAGCCATGCGAATCATATGTTTGTGTGGTTACCTCTCTCACAGCGAGCCCCTCTTGAAGAAGCTAAATTGGCTTAAAATTGATGGTTTGTTTATGCTTCAACTATTAACGTTTTGTTTCGACCTGATAAATAACAATTTACCTGCTTATTTCAATAATATGTCTTCACTTTTACAACCAGTAATATACCATCATAACATCAGACAAAAAAGAAACTACTCAATTCCATGAGTAAAACATGTATTTGCTAAAAAATGCATGCGTTTTTGTATTCCGGATATTTTGAATAAATCAAACAGCATTATAACAGATAAAATAAATACTCATAGTCGAAAAGGATTTACAAAATATCTTAAAAATGTTCTTGTAAACGAAAACAAAATATGTTTAATACAAAACTGCAAAGTATGTTAAAAATTGTTGTTTCGTAATACACAGTGCACTTTGGACGCTGGCCCTTTTCAATTATTTTTGATCTCGGTGTATGTTATAATATAAGTTTGAATCATATTTATGCAGTCCGCTAATTTTAACATACCTAATATATTTATTTTGTGTCTCATTTTTGCGTTGATACATAGACTATACTCGTATTTGTTCGCTTCTCCATCCGCAATAATGTTACTATTTTATGATTGCCGTTTTTTCACCTCTCCGTCTTCCCCGCAACGTATGCAGATTTTCAGAAACATAATTTTACTTTATTGAAGGGTGGCCAGCATGGAAGCGGCTTGTGAAAAGCCTTATGCAGGTCTCCTTTGCATTTGTAGCAATTGTTTGTATACATGTATGTATGTTCCAAGCATAAATAAACTGAATTGAATTGAATTGCTGGATTATGCTTTGTTTCTGTGTTCCAGGTACATTCTGATTGTGTTCCCGTTCAGGCAGCGCATGTCACCTCAGACTGCCCTCTATCTGGTGTCCGCCATCTTTGTTTTGTCATGTGTCATGGCGTCACCTCTGGCAATCTTCGCCAAGTGTGTGGCGTTTACATTGGAGGAGCCCAGTATCAACTTGTATATAAACAGACACTACTGTCAGGAGGCGTGGCCCAGTGAACATTACCGGAAGCTGTACACCACATTCACTCTCATAATGCACTTCTTGTTTCCGCTGAGCGTCACTGGGGTTTTATACTTCTTGATCATGCGCAGAATACGTCACAGACTCCAGAGAAAAGAGCAGCACCGAACAAAGACTGTGAAGGTTCTTATCACTGTGGTCCTCGTGTTTGTTCTAACATGGCTGCCATTCCACCTGTTTGCTCTTATCACTGAGTTTCAGAGCCACCTGGTGAGTGGGAGATACTTTAAGTTCACAGATGCCTTGCTCAGAGTGATCGCCATGTCATCATCGGGCTTGAACCCGTTCCTCTACGCCTGGCTGAATGAACATTTCCGTGAAGCTCTGTGTCTCATGTGCCGTAAGCGAGTGGGAGTAATGAACGCTACTGTGGGTAATGGACGAGTCAGTCATAATCATTCATTACTCTCTGGAAGAATAGCTCCATCACATCAGCAATTACCATCTACCCGGCTACATGGGGGGCACCTAGTGGAGGAGGTTTACGCAGTACATAGTACAGTGGAGCACAATGCAATACAAGAGATTCCCCTACTGAACACGGATAGAAACAGAGGGGATTCCTCAATAGATCATACATCTACACAGGGGATTCCCCTACTGAACGTGAATAGTGAGAGAGGGGATTCCTCAATAGATCATACATCTACACAGGGGATTCCCCTACTGAACGTGAATAGTGAGAGAGGGGATTCCCCAATAGATCATACATCTACACAGGGGATTCCCCTACTGAACGTGAATAGTGAGAGAGGGGATTCCCCAATAGATCATACATCCACACAGGGGATTCCCATACTGGACGTGGATAGTGAGAGAGGGGATTATCCAATAGATCATACATCTACACAAGGAATTCCCCAACTGAACGTGGATAGTGACAAAGGGGATTCCCTAATAGATCAGACATCTGCTCAAAAAATTACCTTACTGGATGTAGAGAGCAACAATGGGATGATGTGAATAGCATCAGAAAGGATTCCCCAAGTGGACATGAATGCATACAGGGAATCCAATTACTGAATATTGATCATGATGCCTTTTCCACTGAGCATCAAAAAATGGATAGAATGGATGGTTAAACGGAAGCAGGATAATTTACTATCAAAACAAACATGTTTTATTTGTATTTTTTTTTGGGGGGGGGGGGTTAACAACTTTAATGCTCAGATACGAGACCAGTGCTGGATTTAGCTGGATGCAAAAAGCATTTTAAAACAAATGTGCCAGGAAATGGCACAATTCTATGAAACTCGAAAGCAACAGCACAGAAACTTTTATCAGCTGAAAATAAAATGTACACTAGCTATCCCGTTTAAGTTGTCTGTCATACAATTGTCATTGTGTTTCTAGACTCTTCCAGACATTTGATTTTACACATTGTACTGGGTGCGTCTGGGGCCCAAGTCATTGCAGACCCACCGACTGCTCTTTGCTATATATTAATAATTTTAGATTTGTCATAAGAATAAGCATAGATAGGCATGCAGTACTTTAATCACGTGAAATTGTATTCATTTCAAAGTAAGCTAATTGTGAAGCTAATGGCAACTCTCGTATATTGTTCAGGGCAAACAGTAACATGTCAATAACAAAATACAGTTATCTTACAATTATTTTTCTGTGAATAAAATATTTCAACTTTCGATTTATCGTATTCATGCCTTTTTATTGCGTTATTTATACCATTTAAAATGATTGTTAATTTAAATTTATTTAATTTCTACATATATTCCCACTCTACCTGGAAACTCTGTGAATAATGTTTTCTTTTTAAATGTAGCAAATGATAAGGAGAAATCAGGAGACGTTTAAAAAAAACTTAATTTTTTCGAACATATTCGTGTTTAAAATCAGTGACAATGTTATCTTAGGCTTATTTTATTGTACACAAAAAGGGAAAGCTAGGAGAGCACTTAGATGATAATTTTAACACCTCAAGCGACAGATTGAAGTTGTGTCTCGCTACCGCGATTCACAACTTAAAGTGTGTGACTATTAGTAATATTTGTTTAATTTGAGACTAAGCATTTGTAAAGCTTAATGAGCCTCCGTGACCGAGAGGTAGCGTGCTCGGCCTCAAACCTCCAGGGTTTGAATTTCGAATCCTGTGTCTGGAGGGCAGTGTCATCTCACACATCTCACCACCCTCAGGAGATTCTCCTGCTCCCAATTTAGTGTGTATGTGCACAAAAGTGACCTAAAGCCCGATTCATTTCATTTGAAAATGACTAAACACACATTTCATTCCCAATAACAGTGATTTAATCTGGTAATAACACAGATTATAAACGACCATAGTCGTGTTAAGCGAGTTTAACCCTTTCACCGCCGGTGTCGCATATATTCGGGTTTTTATTTTTTATTAGCACATTAAGTACCACCTTTTTAAAGAAAAAATGTGACATCAATCAGCAATATTTGAAAATAGTTGACCTCCATTTTGTCAAATCTGAATAATTTTCACTCACTTGAAGTTGTGGATCGCGTCAGCGAGACACAATTTCAAGTGGGTAAACATTCACATTGAATAATTTGGCGGTAAAAGGGTTCAAGGTTAAAGGGTTTCCTAGATTACTATATGGTATAGTTCACAATGACCGCTTGGGAAGCCTGGTTACAACATAAGTCAGCGTATGTATTTGGCTTTTTTGGTTAAAATCGACAGAGCAGAGGGCGTGAGGTACTTCAAACGCTAGTTGAGTACTTCTATATTGTCAAACCGATGGTCGTCGACTCATTGATCATCGTCACCACATGGCATTTTAGAATAAATGAATACAAAACAGTAAAGCCATCAAAATGAGCAGGTTGCACAGCTTTTTTATTAGATATATTTTATTTCTTAAAATCACGACATTTGTATTTGCCTTGAGAATTGCAGTATTAATTCACATCTCAAGGTGAATAAAAACGAATAGAAATAATTGACTGCCAAGTCTGTTTAAACACCACTTCTGTATGTTAAGGTATGTTATCGTTTGCTCAGTGCATCGTTTATCAAAAGGACAGCCATCAATAAATTATTATTGGTCGTTTTTTGGTCGTTGGCTCAGCGATTATTCTTGATCCAAAGACAATATTTATGATTCTGGAGGCGATGTTATTTAATTTATGTAAATCTAAATCTTTTTATTAAAATAACACATAACACGACTTAAGATATTCTGATCGTATGGATGAAGATAAAATTGATGTTCTTCACATGCTAATGATCTTCACTACCCAGCATGGCAGGTCTGTCCAACTAGCTTCGTCGCAGACCCGGCCACACTGATCTCCATTTAATGTAACGGTATACAGCAAGCTTTGTAAAAACGAGACACGCAAATTGCAGCTATTTAGTCCAGATTTTGGCTTTAGCGATCCGTATTAAGACAGGGGCTGGAGTAATTAACCTTTTAACCGCCAAATTATTCAATTTGAATTTTCAGCCACTTGAAGTTGTGTCTCGCTGACGCGATCCACAACTTCAAGTGAGTGAAAATTATTCAGATTTGACAAAATGGAGGTTGAATCTTTACAAATCTTGCTGGTTATTGTCACATTTTATCTTTAACATGTGTGAAATGTGATACTTAATGTGCTAATAAAAAACGAAAAACCGAAAAATATGAGACACCGACGGTTAAAGGGTTAAAAGGAATACATGCCATAAATATTGGCAGAGAACATACTTCTACTGTCTGAGTGTGAAAAAGTTTGCCACTATTTGTGCAGACAAAGTTAATGACCTATTCCAGGTAATTTAATAGCCAAATTATTCATTCCTTTATTATTTTTTACTTATATTTCCTAATGCTTATGGCCCTGTTTAGCCATAAGAACCTCTGAGATAAATGGGAATATGAACCAGAGATTGCATATAAGAAAATAATTTAAAATCGATTATGTGTATTATCGCTCATGCCTATATAATGGGCCATTTAAATTAGGAAATTGCGCCGAATTTGATCATTTCGGATTATTTCTATCAATAAAATACTAATATGCGTACATAACCTACTTTGCGTTTGCAAAAGTAAAGTGGCTTAACCCTTTCAAGCCTGAATTTACCATAGTCATCTCATCCACTACAAGCCGCGAATTGCTGTCGCAATTCTCGACTTGTAGTGGATGAAGATGATTTGATGTGGTTTGAAAATTAAAGAAAATTGCCATGTATTGGTAAATCAGTTTCATGGAAATTTTCGTTCTAAAACCCTTGGTTGTAGGAAACTTAAGTCTTTTTTCAGAGATGTAAAATGATGCATTAATGCATCGTAGGGGCTTAAAGGGCTAATAATCCAGCAGCCATTGGGACAATGTTGCAAAAAATACCTCCAATCATTTTTGATCCTGGTACGGTATTAAGCGTAGCGTCATAATCTGAAATAGTATTTTATCCAATCAAGATGGCGTCCAAGATGGCTGCCATTGCATAGAGTCGGAACATTTTATAAATTGGTCAGTTTTAGCTCAATAACCTTAAGCTCAATATCCGTATGTAATATACCATTTCAATTAGCTTAGTGGTAAGTGAGGCTATCTAGACCACTCCCAATTTTTAACCCGAGTGGCTTTTTAGCGACCATCAGGGCCACCCTGATTGATCAACTGAATGATGATGCAATGTTGCACATTTACCTATGTTTTATTTTTCGTTATTTTGTACAAATAAAATATATTTCTGTTTTTTTATTTCCAAATAACATTATATTTTTTGGTTGGCAGTTTGGTAGTGCATCTTTTATTTGATTACTTTGTGTCTTTGCAACTTATAACTGTTTATTTTACATGGATGTTGGAACCATTTATTGACTTGGTGTAATATTTTACTCATCTAGTCATACTTGATTAGTTATTTTGTTCATTTTCAAGAGGTCTTCAAATTTACAAGTCAACGTTTTTGTCAATAGTTTTTCAGTTTAGAACCATATTTGTATTGGCTTTACGTTTTTCTGGCAATGAACTCATTTAGAGGTTGTGTATCGGTTACAGTATGGTCTTTGCCATTAAAAAAAGATAAATCATTGTTTCATATACAACTATTTTTTTTAACCATAGAACTAAAACTAAAAGTACGAAAGTGTCCCAGATAGTCCCATCTCTAAGAAGTCCTTATATTCTAAGCCAAGCCTGGGTACAAGTTTATTCTATAGCAACTTTTCACGGATAATGCGCCTTATGACAAAGCATGTTCTCCATAGGCAGATTACCTGGGGTGGCGATTTTTTCACATAGTTACAAACATATTTTAATGGGACAAATATCTGCATTTTACAGGTCCTCAGTAAAAAATGTTCTCAAACACCAAAATAATATTTGAGAGTAAAATATATAGCAGATATACCAAGAGTACATATTTCATAAGTGGCTGAAATTAATCCCTGTTTGCTTTTATTAACTGTAAGTTTTTATCTGACATTTAACTACAGGTGTCCCAAATAGCCCCACATGTGTCCCAAATAGCCCCCGTCTGATATATCCCACTTTACCCCTATCTACCTTCGTTCTTTCTCTTTGAGGTGAAAACACACCCCAAAAAACCCACTTGTACAACATTTGTACAATGTCGGCCCAACGTCTTCAACGTTGTCCCAACATTATGCAAATGTTATACAAATGTTTTTGTGTTTACAGGGACCATATCACAAATTAACCCTTTCAGTGCGACGACCGACTTTAGATTCTGACGTCTATTAACAATCCTCGCACTAAAGGAGTAAATATGTATAATGTCCGTAACTAAGAAAGCCATTTACGATGATTTCAAAATGAGAAAACCCTTTGGTCTCTTGGTTTATATGGAAAAAATCAGTGCTTTGAAGGTTAAGGTGAATAAAATTGAGAAGAAATAGAAAGGTCAACGATTCCTATATTAACAATGCATTCAAAAATCTTAGGAACGGTTAATTCATAGTTTACATCGAGATGGAGGCAATGTAAAATTCATTAATCAGACTCATACCATCTGCAATTGATTTCATCATATTTTAATTAGCCCATGTCGAAGTGATACCATTTCGGCTAAATGTCTTCCATTTGCAAAAAAATTGTCTTACGTAGCTTTTTCTGCTTCATTTGAATACATTTGCTATGGGTCCACGGCCATTATGAGTTATTGAATCTTTCAGCGCGGGGATCAACATTAGACGTCAGAATTTGACATCTCTAGTCGTCAGATTCTGACGTCTAAAGTCGGTCACCGCACTGAAAGGGTATAACATTACATGGATTGCCTGTGTAGCTAACGGCAGAAAGACAAGCAGGCGAATACTACAAATTAGTGGTATATTTGTCCACAAATGAACACTTGTCGTATCATCTGAATCTAACACATTTTGTTCCTGCTGTGTCAAAAATACAGCTCAAGTCTAGGAAATAGGATATTAGCCTGAAGGCTCACATCTTATTCATTGGACGAGTGCCTTCGCACCAGCATAATATTGTATCCAGTGACTCTAACAGGATGTGACGGAGGTGACGGAGATGACCCTGCTGTGTGACCCCAGGTGACCCCTGTGCGACATGATCTGCGCTGTCAGCAGAGTATGATCTTATGATGCTAGCGGAATATAAGCTATGTGTCTGTTTGCAATTCACTTCTTTGCAATGTCATTTGTTTTAAAGACACCAATAAATGACACATATATATATATATATAGTTTAGTTAGACTTATACAAATCAAAAATGTGTATAACTAATTTGTTAAAATAAAATGAATCGGGCTTTAGGCCACCTTTGTGCACATATAGGCTAAGCTGGGCCAGGAGAACCTCCTGGGAATGGGGAAGAAACATTTTTGTTTCTTTCAAACCGCCGAGACCGGGAATCGAACCCCGAACTCTGGCGTAAAAGGCAGCGGTGCTAACCACTACCCTAATTTGTAAAAAAAAACACAGTAGAATGTATATCATGAAAGGAATAGAAGTACAATGAGGAATATGAATGAATAGATACTTCTAATGAGCCCAAATCCCTTGATGACAAGCTCAGAGGCGCATATGAATATGACCTACTCAGAGAGTCATTGCCTCCTCGAGGTATTTCTAACACTAGGGTGACAGTTCTAGATCACCCCCCCCCCCCCACCATCACGATCAGGTTACCCCATACGTGTAACCTGAGACTAGATTTAATTTAAACCCTTTAGTATATATTTTTTTCCAAATGGATAAAATTGCTGTAATATTGACATTCTGTGAATCAATGCATAGTTGAATGAACACAATAATTTTATGTTTCTGTGAAACTGGAGCTAATATTGACATCGACGGTGACATTGACGGTGACATTGATATCGACGGTGACATCGACGGTGACATCGACGGTGATATTGACGGTGACATTGATATTAACGGTGACATTGACGGCGACATGAACATTGACAGTGGCATTGACATCGACAGTGACATTGACGGTGACATTGACATTGATGTTGACATTGATGTTGACATTGAAGGTGACTTTGCCATCGACGATGACATTGACATTAACCATGACATTGACATCGACGGTGACATAGACATTGACCATGACATTGACGGTGACATTGGTAGTTAGGTCAGGATGTACTTGCTAGGCATGCTAATTCAAAACAGAATCTGGAAATATGTGGACACACAATATTTCTGCCAAATTGTTGTACAATTGACCTCGTATAACTGCAGAAATATAATTCAATGAATGAATGGATGAATGTATGAAAGAACAAATGAATGAATGAATGAATGAATAAATGAATAAATGAATGAATGAATGAATGAATGAATGAATGAATGAATGAATGAATGAATGAATGAATGAATGAATGAATGCATAGATGAATGAATGAATGAATGAATGAATCAACGAATGAACGAGCAAACGAACGAGCAAACGAACGATCGAACGAGCGAAAATTCAACATTTTTCAACGGACATAGTGTGCCTGCCCTAATTGTACGTCTTTACACACGACAAACATTCACCCACTTGAAGCTGCATGTGGCGACATCAAGAATCAACTTGGGCCAAAGCGAGCCGTACATGTATCTCAACTAAAAAAAACATTCATAGTTTTTCAAAATTTTAAATTTACATTTTGGTTGATGGAAATTATGATGAGTTGTTTTCAACTTGGGTTGCGTAGCTAGTTTCTGTGCAATTATTATATTTGCAAGTTTTATTCACAATGTGCTTCAGAATTCAATCTGACAATAAGTTGAGAAAGATCTGCTAATATCATTAGGAGTGATCACATTATGCTTTCAAACTAATGACAAATTAAATCAGCTCACCTGCTAATCAAATTTTTAATTGTAGTTAATCACCAATGCCATTCCGTCCGCATTCTCCTCCGTATCTAATACACAACTCGGTTTATTTTTATTGGTGGTATGGTGATTGTTTAATTTGTTTTGCCAATTTTGTGTAGCAATTTCCAAACAAGCTATAGATCCCATGGCTTTTTCCAATAATTAATTAGAAAATATTTCGCTAATCACTTTCAAGTTTTATTAGCAATTGACAACAATTAAACCGAGTCTAAGAAATACCGTCAATGCGCCCACATAGCCGCGCAAACGTAAGTAAAGTGCAGTAACTGTTTAAGTGAGCAGTCACTGCTCTTCCAAGACCGAATAGCAAACGGCATTGAGACCACTTCTGACGATCTATTGTGTAGATACTGGGCCAATATTAAAACTACATTGTCCGATGTATTGTGTTTACCGGAGCTGTCGTCAGCCAAACACGCTGGAAATGGCGATGACAGGTAGAAACAAATTGAATTGGTGTTTTTCATTAATTCATATATTTGAAATTGAAATTGTTAACGGAATATTACGTTTCAATAATAGGGCAGCCTACAGAGGTTATTAAAAAATTCTTTATAATTTGTGTTTGTTTCGAAAAATAATATGCACATTATCTGTTTATAAAATAATGGTTCATGTGCACGATATTTGTCATTAAAATTGAGAATTATTGCAAATGTTTAGCTTCAAACTAAACAACCATCCGTAAATAATTTTACCTTTTATAGTCGCGATAGAGGAAGATCACAACTACAAATTGGCGGAAATTTAAATTACTTAACTCATAGGGTCAAGATAATCTTATTAACCCTACAAGCGCTAGGGTCAAGATAATCTTATTAACCCTACAAGCGCTGACATATTTTCACTGCAGACCATAGAGACCAGAGGGTTTTGTCAATTTGAAATCATCATAAATGACTTAATTAGCTCTTTCCGTGTATTTAAATACCAATGTTATGGGTCTACAGCCATTATATATTTTTTTAATTATTTCAGAGCGGGGATCGATTTTCGACGTCAGATTCTGAAGATTGGGTATTTTTACGGGAACTGCGGGAGCAATTCAAATATCACAAAAAAATATGATGGGATGTCAGGGTATGTAAAGGGTTACACAGATCAACGAGCTTAAGACGTTTGGCAATAAATTCATAGCGTATTTAACCCTTTAAGTCTTCACGATGCATTAAAGCATCATTTTACCTCCCTGTAAAGAGACTCAATTTTCCAACAACTAAGTGTTTTATAATGATAATTTCCATGAAACTGGTTTACCAATTCATGGCAATTTTCTATATTTTTTAACCACATCTAATCATCTTCAACCACTACAAGTCGAGAATTGCGACATCAATTCGCGACTTGTAGTGGATGAAGATGACAATGGTAAATTCAGGCTTGAAAGGGTTAACCCTTACCATGCTGATCACGACTATTGTCGTTTTTACTCTGATCCATCAGCAAATCAAATCGCTTATTGGGATTCAAATGAGTGTTCAAACAGCAACATTTGCAAATCTGTTGTCTGAAGCGAAACAAATACGAGTAATTTTCACCTACTTGAAGTTGTGGGTCGCGGTAGCGACACACAACTTCAAGTGGGTGAAAATTTGAATAAATTAAATTAGCAGGATAAGGGTTTACATTAGGTTTGTGTGAACATACTGGGTAAACACAGAAGGTAAAGGTAATCAATATTAATCTGCTGGGCCTGTTATGTCCATATTGATTTGTTTGACTTTTTCGCACTCCTGAACAGTTAACAATCAAATCTGCATTGACACACAATTGATTTATTGATCCAGTTCTAAGCATTCAGAATTTAAAGTAACATCGTGGGTGAATAAATATAACAATTTCAATAATTTCAACCGAGTATTGGTAATTGGGCCTGATAATTAGCCGATTTTGTCATTTGACAGCTATTGATACAATGTTCAATCTGTCCAATAATAATTAACTGACACAACAGATAGACCGGGCCTTCATAAATCACACATATTTAAAGGCAGATATCTATTTCGGCACAATCTTTTTTGCTTGGAGAAAATGTGCTGGTTGAAGTAGAATGTTGTACTTGTTTAACTTGGATATACTTGGATATTTACATAAAACGACATAAAGTGAAATATTTGGGAAATTAATATTTTGAATTTTACCAATTTTATTTTTGTCCACTTGAAGTTGTGAATCGCAGCAACGAAATACAACTTTAAGTTGAGACAAATTGGATTAAGGTAAAATTATTGTTTAATGTATCTTCCCAGGAACGAACCACATATGCGATTTCTATGTCATGTCAAGTGAATCATACACGTCTCTGGTCATCTCGATTGAAGTCATGGATCAAAGATACTCCACACAACTGACCAAGGTTGCCTGCCTTGTGAACGAAGAAAGACAACTGATTTCTGCATCGACCTGGAAATTTATGATAAAACAGCGGGAATAGCATACCATTTTTCTTATGCGCTGACTTCAGCTAATTGTTAAAAAATATAGTATTTTAATTACACCTCAACAGTTTTTTTCCTTTGATATAATAAGATATTTTATGACTTACAGGGCCCGGTGGCAGGAAGATGCTGTCATGTGGTAAAGGTCAAGGTCATTTCAACCATTTCCAGAGTAATCGTTATGGATATAGTCACTTACAGTATCACTGTCAATGTCACTGTTAATGTCACTTACAGTGTCACTTACAGTGTCAGTGTCGCTATCACTATCAGCCTCGGGCGTCATTCAGAAAGCGTTAAATGGCCTGGTCACGTGACAACACGTGATCAGGTTAGGTAAACAGTTTCCAGATCCTCCCCCTAGGGGCATGAACACTCCAACAAACACGATACATTGATACAATGCTGGTTGAATGTTGGGTATGCGTCGCAGACGATGGATCAACATTAAACCAGCATTAGGACTTGGTGCTGAAAACAATTGTCTTCATCAAGCCAGACAAATATTCCCCTGATGTATTATTTTCTCTGCTTGTTTTCAAAAAGATAAGAAATCATTCAAACACATTAGAGCTAACACCGCGCTGGGACAAAATTCCTTTTTGTACAAAACCATACCCGATTGGAATCATCTTCCACCAGCTGCTATTGAATCCAGACCAAAAGCAGCTTACAAACGCCAATTCAGCGACCCCTTCGTTTGATACTCTATTGAGGAAGACTGCGAAGTTTATATATTAAAGTTAACCTTTACAACGTGGGGATCAACTTTAGACGTCAGATTCTGACGTCTAAAGTCTATCCCGCACTGTAAGAGAAAAATATTTATAATGGCCGTAGACCCATGACATAGGTATTCAAATGAATCAGAAATATCTGAATAAGACATTTAGGCTATGTTTTCATGAGTAAGGTTTTTTAGCCACGCGGGTGGATCCGCGAGGGTACCCGCAAGGGACCCGCGCGGGTCGTCTGTTTTAATTTGTGCGGTTTTGATATTAATCCGTGATACCCGCGCGGGTTCGAACCCCACTCTGGCCTTCAAATTTCAAAGAAACAAAATGTTTCTTTACTTGTGAGTAATAAATATAATAAAAAGTGGGGAGCCTCCGTGACCCAAGGTTGGCGTACTCGACCTTAGACCACCAGGGCTCGGATTTCAAATCCTGTGTGGAGGGCAGTGTCATCTCATTCTCTCACCATCCTCAGGAGGTTATCCTGGTCCAGTTTAGCCCTATTCGCGCTCAAAGGTGGCCTATAATCCTATTCATTTCATTTCGTTTGTGACACCCGCGCAGATAACAATAATCTCCTTGGATGTGGTGATGTTGATGATGGTGGTAGGCCTAGTGATGGTGCTGGTGGTGTTGGTAGTGATGGTGGTGATGGTGTTTGTATAGTAGTGATAGTTATGGCGGTTGTGTTGGTGGTGATGGTGGTTGTGTTGGTTGTGTTGGTGGTGATGATGGTGGTGGTGGTGGTGATGATGGTGGTGGTGGTGATAATTATGGTGGTGATGATGGTGGTGTCGTTTATGATGGTTGTAGTGGTTGTGGTGGTGGTGGGGATGGTGCTGGTGGTGATGATGATGGTGGTGGTGGTAGTGATGATTATGGTGGTGATGATGGTGGTGTCGTTTATGGTGGTTGTAGTGGTGGTGGTGATGATGGTGCTGGTGATGATGATTATGGTGGTAGTGGTGATGATGATGATGGTGGTGTTGATGGTGTTGGTGATGGTGGTGGTGGTTATGACGATGTTGATGGTGGTGGTTGCCATTGATTATTGGTGATGATGCCATTGATGGTGATGTTGTTGGTGATGATGACGATGGTGGTCGAGGCGCCCTAACTGGCGCACGTGCAAGTGTCTGGCAGTGTGGGTGCACGCCCTTTATTTCTGTCAAATTATTTAAAAAATCCCCTAAAGTTGCCAAAACAATTTTTTTTTCATACTGGATCCGCCCCTGGCTGGGCAGGGGCCTACTGTGTCAGATTGTCTGCAATATGCCTGTAGCGAGAATATCACTTCAGCCACGGAATAGCGGTAATTTTGACCCCTGCCCAATGGGTTAGGCTATATAAATAGACCTATAGGCCTACCTGTCATTCTACGTCTACCTTCTTAGAAAATTTCTGCCACACATTTCTTGTCCAGATTTTGTCTTTGTATATCTTTTACGTTTGGTTGCACAAACCAAGGTGTTAAAGATCCCGAAAGTTAGGGTTTTGTTTGCCGTATTTTCAGATTATCAGATCATTATATGTCCAAGTTTGGTTCATCCTCACAAATTTTGAAAAACACGTGGCGATACACGAGAAAGCCAATCTGCGTGACGTCATTTTCCGGAATTCCCCATGCGGATTTGCTATGCGGTGCGGAAAAAATCGAACATTGTTGGATTTTCTACCCGCGCGGCAAATCCGCGGGATCCGCTTGAATGGAAATGATACATGGATTTAAAGAAGGCTACATAATATTATGTAGTGCCATATTATGATGCCTACATGATGATATCAAATTGAAATAAACCCTTTGGTCTTCAAGGTTTTTTAAAAAAAAAATCAGCGCTTTGCGGGTTAAAGACCTGGGGCTCATCACATTTCGCTCTCATTTCTATCAGACAAGTTGAGATGCTCCTAGCTTGTCTGATAGAAAGGAGATACAATGAAGATAATCTTAATTTGAAGATTGTTAATGGTATGAGCCACTGGGCATGTTGAGTGTGTGAATGTTACGTGTTCGCCCTGCATGTCGTGGTAAGTATAGAATTCGTTTCAAGGTCCTGTACTGTGATGTTGTTTTTTATCCAGCTGTGACTATCAGGTCTACTATTCTACCTCCAACCAATCAGAGATTGGATCGGCCTGTCACATTAGCCATAGTTCGAAGATCTCTAGAAAGGTCAATTACTCTTCTATTTCATTCTATTTAAAGGTGATCTATCACCCCTTATATGGTATGAATAGTTATGTCATTATATGGGGTGATTAGCTATCATGTGAATCTCTCAGAGGGTCACATGATAGCCAATCACCCCATATAAGGAAACACTTGTGCCCCATCTTGTGGCAACTTTGATTTATTAGTCACAAATTTATTCATACTATATAAGGGGTGATGGATCACCTTTAATATAAAATGTTGACTCTTCACGAGCAGCTTCGAAACTAAAGCGAGCGTCTCTCGACCTACTGCACTAATATGTATAGCCGTGGTGTCGTCCTCTCCTATGCCGTGGATTGATGTATTTGCTTTACCCCAAAAATTCTACATGGCGGTGACTGAGAGCGATCTCGACCCCAAGGTCCGAAAAATATCCATAACTTTTTAATGACTGTGCGACCTCTGAGCTGAGCATGCGGGCATGGAACTGAAATGTTTCTGATTCTAAAAAAATATTTTCGACCTTATTATTAACCGATATATTCAGATATGACAGTCCAAAGAAATATCCCACGATTTTGTACGCGGTCAATCTGTGGCTGAAACCAGCCACTGGGTCTATAATATGTAGGTCTAGTTAACCATTCAGCCCTTAAACCGGTAAATTAAATAATCTGAATTTTAATTTACAGGTAAATGTGAAAATTAACTTTGAGACGAAACATCTGATTTTTTTGTATTTTAACATACATTTCGTTCTAGATAACGGTGAGTTTATCGGTTAATACAATGCATTGAAAACGACCGTAGCTAGGCTTAGCTGTGTAGTGTGTAACTGTTACGGTTTTAGCGTTAAGGCAACAAAATCACTGTCACTGAGAATGAAATGTGTTTAACCCTTTAAGCCCCCACGATGCAATAAAGCATCATTTTACATCCATGAAAACATACTTAATTTCCCCATAATTAAGGGTTTTAGAACGAACATTTCCATAAAACTGTTTTACCAATACGTAGTGATTTTCTTTCATTTTTTAACCACATGAAGTCATCTTTATCCACTCCAAGTCAAGAATTGCGACAGCAATTCGCGGCTTGTAGGGATAAAGATGACTATGGTAAATTCAGGATTGAAAGGGTTAAACATCATGATTAACAAGATTTGGACCCAAATTTAAAAAAATGTACTAATTTTCGCCCAGTTGAAGTTGTTGGTCGCGGTAGCGAGACACAACGTGCAAAGGGTTAATTGATTTGTCAATGTTTATTAGTGTAGTAGTCAAATAAACATTTTCTGAGTCTGCGTCGGATCTGTGTGTGATCAGCTAATCAGCGCCGTCACTCAGCTGCCATTTAACTTGGGGTAGAATACCATACCGTACTTGAGCTGATCCTCGAAATGCACCGAACGCAAATTATAGTGGGTAGGCCTATTTCTTTTTGAGTACGTGGTATTTTTCAGTCATTTGAATCTGGCGAATTGTGTCAGCAATGCCAGATTCAAATGTCTTTGGAGGAGACAACGTAAACATTTCGTAGTCGATCTCAACAATATAAAATCGCCATCAACAATGTAAAACAATCGGTATCGAAAATAATTTTATTCTGATGATGTATTCTGTTCAGATTTTCAGATTTGGATTTCAAGTGACGTTATATAATGTGTTTACATACTATTTAACTAGTGGCATGACCTATTCTGTGAAACGCAGTGACGTCACCGGAAACCGCTTTGAATGGGAATTCAAGTTATATAAGTTATATAAGACCCCCTCTCCCATACTTCATTGTATTAGTTTGCTCGGTGACAACAATGGAGGTCAAGGTTATTGGGTTTCACAGAATTATATTGAAAATCAGATTATGGGATATACTGGGTGGGATCACTTCTAAGTCATTCATGCGATATCAGCCATTGGGGAAACATTATCCACCCCCGCATTATAAACTGACAGAACAATCACACAATGTGACCTCGTGAAGGTCATATAGTAAATAACGCGAGATAATAAGAGATGGTCACTCTAAAAGTGAATAAATAAATGGGTGCGATGAGGGGTAACCAAGCACACGCTAAATCACCCCAATGCGGTCCACCGTCTACCACGGGACCCGCTAGACCAATACTGAAGCAAAATTGGGTCGATGTCTCATGTTTATGGTAAGCCAAGCACACGCGGTGTTCATGCTGTGCTATTAAACGCGTGGGAGACATCAAGCGACCTCTGGTGAATAGTTGTAAACTAGATAAATCCACAATGTGACCTCGTGGAGGTCAAATAATTCACAATATATAGAGTAGGAGATCGCGTAGCTGATGTAGATACGTAGAATCAATCTTTAATTATAATACACTGAATGACAACCGCAAACTGGTCTGTGAACCATTTTCTCAGTCAATTTTCAACCAATTGGCCTAAATATTGTATAGTTTACAAGTTAATCTATTTAACATGAATGTGGCCAAATGTCGCAATATATAGGCCTAACCCAGTGGCTTGGTCTCAGCATATCGTTAAAAAATAATGTCAAATGATCTAATGAGATATGGAGTGTAAAAATCAGCGTTATAGGGTACCACGTCGGGATACCGCGGATCAAATTATGATGCCGGCCCAGATGTCAAATCAAGTGGATAAAAGAAGGCCTCAACGCGGTATATAATGTGTGGTGTTGCAGTTTATTTTTAAAGCACCATTATAGCTATATCGTTATCGTCGTCAGATGGTAAGGAAAAAATATGAAAGACCGCACTGAAGTGCCCTATCGCGGTATGGGTGCGTGACGTAGCGATACCGCGGTATTTTTATTTTAGATACCGCGGTATAGGCAGCTGATTGCGGTGAGCAAAGAAAAAGAAAAATGAAACGTGGCAACCTGTGGTATCAGGTTACCGCGGTACTTTGGATGAATTTTGTGTGTGTTGGCGGTAAGAACCATTATACCTGGTGGTGACGCGGTACCGAGGTGGTACCGCGGTACCACGAAAGTGAGAGGTCATAAACAGGGTGGTCTTTCAAAGTGGTCAACAAAATAGTACGAAAAAACTTTTGATAAGGCAGATGCCTATACCGCGGTATCTAAAATAAAAATACCGCGGTATCGCTACGTCACAGTACAGACACTGCTGACACGAGTGAAGGGCTAACTGAAACAAACTTAACCCTTAGAACGCTGAATTAATTTTGCATAAGTCATGGAGACCAAAGGGTTTGATCAATTCGAAACCATCATAAATGTCTTCGTTAGCTCTTTCCGTTTCATTTGAATACCTATGTTATGGGTCTACGGTCATTTTAAATATTTGTACCCTTACATCGCGGGGATCGACTTTAGTCGTCAGAATCTGACGTCTGTGGACGTCAGATTCTGACGACCAAAGTCGATCCCTGAGCTGTGAGGGTTAAAGAGTTGTTGCAACATGAAAATGTGTCAATATCCCGTCTTTCAGCTCAAGTTGCCATTCATTTGAATCATGCATTAGCTACCACGCCACAATTAATATGTTGATCATAAAAGTGCTAAGCGCGACTAAGTTTTCTAATCTGTTTTAGCCGATCAAATCACTCTTAGGGACGCACCATTTGATACCTTGGGGGGGGGGGGGGCTAGAGTTTTTGTTGCTTGCAAACTTTTTTTTTTACCTCCGGTGAAAAACAAGCTTTTTTTTGGCGATCAACGTCCGACAATTTTTTTTTTATGTTTCGTCGAAGAAAATTTAGTCGTATGCTTCCCCTATCATGTACGTTACCATTTGGTGTTTTTTTCTGGTCAACATATTTTTCATCAATTTCGACAACAAACTTTTTTTTCTGCCCATATTTTCAACAAACTTTTTTTTTCTGACTTTTGTGGCGACAAACTATTTTTTTCAATTTTATTCTACCCCCCCCCCCAGGTATCAAATGGTGCGTCCCTTATTGGCAGCGCCGGATTTAGGTTTGTGAGGGCCCTAGGCCAAACGAGTTATTGTGCTTATAGGCAGTGTGTCCGGGGGCGCTTTAGGCCCCCAGAAGCTGACGGTTTTCTGGAGATTAATTCTGCGC
This sequence comes from Flabesymbios commensalis, assembly GCA_964017125.1. Classification (NCBI taxonomy): domain Eukaryota; kingdom Metazoa; phylum Annelida; class Polychaeta; order Terebellida; family Flabelligeridae; genus Flabesymbios; species Flabesymbios commensalis. Next base: position 80,132,629 of record OZ024913.1, on the reverse strand, counting down.
AATTAAGAAGGCCAATTTGCATTCTATTAAAATTTGTATTATTTGTTAAAACGTAACATGCACTAATGAAGAGTTTGATAAGATGACAGTCACTGTCACCATCTTGATTTATCCTTTATTTTTCGAAATAATTGATTTATCCCTAATTATAACATAATACAAACACTTTCAATAAAAAAGGTTTTTAATAGCTGTTATGTTGCTGATACCAGTACCATGTTTATTAAACCTTTAAGTCCTCAGGATGCATTAAAACATCATTTTACATCCCTGTAAATAGACTTGATTTTCCTACAACTAAGGGTTTTAGAACGAAAATTTCTACGAAACTGGTTTACTAATACACGGCAATTTTCTTTAATTTTCAAACCACATCAAATCATCTTCATCCACTACAAGTCGAGAATTGCGGCAGCAATTCGCGGTTTGTAGTGGATGAAGATGACAATGGTAAATTCAGGCTTGAAAAGGTTAAACCTCCAAATCTACCAGGCTTAGTATTATACATATTAGTTTACAGGCCCATAGCTACAGGAAATTTATGAATTGCATGTACATTATCAGCGTTGGTCAGTAAAGCACAGGGGGCCCAACCAGTTATTCAACGATCGGGACAGAAAGGGATTAGGGCCAATGTGGCCATATCAGCTAGATTCAGGGAAAGTTGTGAGTTAATGTTTCTTTTTAATCTGTAGCCATGTGTTTATGTGTTTTCAATTTATATATTGTCACATGGCATGTCACATACACGCAATGTGTATGTCATCTCATGTAAAAAAATGTGGTGATTTTGATTTGTATCCACCTTTAAATACAAATACAAAATCTATTTGTATTTTGTAGATATGTTGAGGGCCCCAAGGCAAATGAGCTATCGCTTATTGGATTTACCCTCGTAAAAATAAGCTATTATTATTATTATTATTGTACCTAAATATATATAAATACTGTCACATGAGCTACTCTACCCCACTTTAATTTAATTATGCATACAATACACATTAAGTTGTTTGAGATTTTGTGGGGTATAATAATGCGATCTTTATTCTTGTCCTGTCTTGTTGTTTTTCCAGTAACCTCGGCTTGCAGAGAATTTCGAAGCGATGACAGCATCACGCTATCCTGGGATATACCCCACTGTAACTTATTGGCTAAGGCGGCAGCCATCTTAAAAAAAGTCACATTAAAAGATGGCTGACGTGTACCCCACCCTTATTATAGTCTGTCCAACGGTGGAGGATGGTCCAAAATGAAAGTTAGCTTTTCGGTATCCAGTCATGCAATTCTCAACCGATTTTCATGAAATTTTGTAAACCCTATTTTCTGGTCATTTGGCATCTGTCCTGAGAATTTCTTTGTTTAGTTCAAAAGTTAGACCATTTGACATGTAGTAAATGTATATTCATGACGCTCCACTATAACTTCCTTTCCGGTTTATTCTCAGAATTGCGTTACGTGTCAAATGGTCAAACTTTTGAAATACTCGGTGGAATTTCGCGAAATTTTCAGTGTTTTTGCCAAATGACTAGATAATAATGGTTGCAAAATTTCGTGACAATCCCTTGAGAATCCCTTGACGGACTGGATACCGAAAAGCTAACTTTCATTTTGGACCATCCTCCACCGTCGAACAGACTATAGTCACCTTGTATAAATTACTGTTGATGAATTTTATTTGTGTAGGCCTAACATTTTTTTATTATTTTGAATAGGGACTGCCTAGGGAGAGCTCCCTCTCAAGATATAAATTATATATATGATATGAGTATAATCCCCCCAGACCTATACATAAATGTACATGCATTAGTAGTGATAGTATTGCATTATGGTCTCAACACCCCAATTGCTAGTCCCATTGAAACAGATGTAAACTGCCCCAATTCCGGAGGCAGAATTCACCATTTTTCGACACATCAAACCAATAGTGTAACATATCAGGATAAAGCTTGAAATGTCCTTGTGCAAAAAAAGGCCAGCTATGGGTATGCTTACGAGCCAGATTTTGAGCCACGACCCCTAGTGTGTAAAAAATTCAGCATAGTTAAAAATGGACTAAAATCCGTACCCTCTTTCACAGACCAGATACACGTCATTTTAACCCACTGTGTCCCTGTGAGATTATCATGAAACAGTTATATCTGATATCCTTGACGAAGAAGATAACATGTGCTCATTAAATATACACAAAATTAGAATTTATTTCTATCTTTTTGTGTGATGATTCCACCATTAGTACCACCCTGGATTTCGCCTTATTTAGGGTGATGAGACCATATATAGGGATATATTTTTTTGTTTTTTTTCTATTGGCCTGGTTTGAAGCTTCAATGTGTTCTGAGCAACATATTTTTCAAATTTAGTAAATATATTGAAAACTTTTGCCCTCGGAGCTTTTTGAATTATCATTCATATCATGAAAATCAGCCCGATTTCCGTGGAAGTCGTCGTGTATTGAATAATTGAATGAAGTGGTCATTCCCAACTCAATTTCGTCACGAAACGCGTCAAGGTTACCTTGTAATTCGAAAAATTTTGTGGAATCATGCCACACATATAAGAGTAGACTTTTTTTAAAAGCTTCCATGCTTAAATTCACTATATTTTCTATGTTTTAGACATGTCTAACACATTTTATTCACCAGGTATATACTTTCTAATCAAAATTTTTAGACTTATGTCGACGTTAAAATTCAATCAAATATAGATATCAAGCTGCACATTTCCAACAAGCAGCTGAAATATGCCAAAAAAAAGACCTAAAACGACAGACCCCTTGTGTTTACTGATGGTCTCACCACCCCAAATGCCAGTCCCATTGAAACACATGTAAACTGCTCCAATTCCGCGGGCCGAATTCCCCATTTTTTCGTAGTGTAACATATAAGCCTAAGGATATAGCTTGAAATGTCCTTCTGCAAAAAAAGGCCCGCTTGGAGTATGCCTACCAGACAGATTTTAAGCCACGCCCCCTAGAGTGAAAAAAAGTCAGCATAGTTTAAATTGGACTAAAATCAGTACCTTCTTCCACTTACCAGACACCACATGCCAGACACACATCATACTCACCCACTGGCTCTCTGCTAGATTATCATGAAACAGTTATATCTGATATCCTTGACGAAGGAGATAACATGTGCTTATTACATATTCACAAAATTATAACTTCTCTGTATTTTATTTTTTCACTAGATGTTGGAATAGCCGAATTAGAGATATTTTGTGTGATGATTCCATCATTAGTAGACACCTGCTTTAGACTGTGTGCCACCCGTGAACCCCCTCCCCCTGGGGATTTTTCACAATGTTTATTGTTTAAAGTCTCTAAATATGGACCTATTGAAATCCAGTTGTTTGCATTCAAGCTGTTGGGGCTAAATGTGCTAAAATATAGTTTTCATGGATAAAGATTGCAATAAAATATATGTTATCAAGATCATGAAAACATATTAGCCTAAAATATATGCAAATTAGATGATAATAACTATTATACAAAATCAGGTTTCCAGCAAAATCTAAGTCCAAACAACTAAGAGTAAAAAATAAAATATCAACACTCCCATTTTTGTGGTCAACCTTTCATGTAAAATATAACATTTCAACTGGTAATTGTTTACACATATGTAGTCAAGGCGGTGTGAAATAGAAATTCGTATAAAAAGACAAAACTCAAAGACGTATTATCGCCACACACGACCTCTCACTAAGCCACATGACCTCTCATGACCAGTTTACAACGTTTATTTTTCATATTTTTATATTTTAATACAGCAGTAGACACCATTTTTTTTCTTCACTATTTTAGGGTAACCCTATAACCCGGATCTCGTCGAAGTTACTTTTACTTAAAATGAAAGCTATCTGCTGTATAATTATTTTGGTTTGGGCAACTATACTTATATGATTATACCAAAATGTGGTTTTATTATTTTGGATTGTTTTATGGTTACCAGTATGGTACATTCGCCTATAGTTACATGATTGTCTGATAACACTACATAAAGTGATCAATAAAATAAGCATGTGTCTGTAGCATTTTTTTAATTTCATTCTGGTGCCAATTCAAAAGTGTAGTCTTCTTAATTATAGATCAATATGAATATTAGGAATAATGAATATTAGGGACATTGGAATTTAAAAAACCCACATCGCTCGAACATATTGTGCACCTTCTGATTGCCAGAAACTATGGTGTTTGTTTTTTCAGACAAAATGCTTATAAGAAACATGGGTTTGCATAATTATTATTAAGGTTATGTACTATGTTACTATACATACTAGTTGGTGGTAACAAGTTATCTAGAATATTCATAAAAGACATAACATAACATCTTCTACTAACATAAATAAGATGATTTTAATTTGTGATCCTTGGAATAAATAACTGTAGTTGAACAAATAGATACAACGAGTTTTTTCTAATATGAAATTTACTGTGTAAAATGTCTCATTAATTGTTCTTGTCCTAATATCTTGAGTGCAAACTAGCAGATAGTTCATAGATAAATAATAATGTGTCTAAAAATTATTGTCTTTAGAAATCCCGCGCATGGGGATGGAGTGGGGTATGTTTTTCATTTCTGGTTTTCGTATAAACATATCACGAAAGACGTGTAATTTGAGATTTAAAGGATCATTATATACTATAATGAAACCCATATTTGTTAATGTTTTTTTTTACTTTCTTTTAACATAACATCTTCTCGAGTTTATTCCATGGAACTAATACCTGGAGTAATGGGATTTAAAGGGTTATTACATGTATTAATGAATCCCATGTTTTTCGTTTCAAATAGCATCTTCTTGTAACATAACTAGTGTCAATTTCTTAGAATAAATACCGGTGGTTAAAAAAATATATAAAACATGCATTTTAGTAAATTAAATTAACCGCTTAAAATTCAAGGGGTACATATGTTTGATGACCCAATATTTTTTTTGTAGCAATATTTGAATGCAAACAAGAGGATATTGAATAGATATTGAACAAGGCTTCTAAAAAGTATCGTCTTCAAATATCACGCCCCGGATAAGGGGGTAGAGAGCATTTTAGATTTTTTTAGATTTTTATGTAAACGTAGCAAGCAATATGTGGAATTAATTTGGGATTTAAAGGGTTATTATAATTATTAATGAATCCCATATTTATTATTTTTATTATTATCGTTTCACATAGCATCTTCTTGTAACATAACTAGTGTTTAATTCTTAGAATAAATACCTGTGGTTGAAAAAAATATGTACAACATGCCTTTCAGTAATTTTTTTTTACTGCTTAAATTTCAAGGGGTAGGCCTACATATGTTTGATGGGCCTTATTTATTCATGTAGCAGTATTTGATTTCAAACAAGCAACTATTGAATGCATATTGAGCAAGGTGTCTAAAACTTCTCGTCTTCAATTATCTCGCCCCGGAAAGAGGATTTTCTTATTAGATTTTCATGTAAACGTAGCAAGAAATGTGTGGAATTTGAGATTTAAAGGGTCATTACATATAATAATGAACCCCATATATTTTTATTTCTATTTTTTTTGTTTCACATAGCATCTTCTTGTAAATTAAATTAAATTAAATGTACCGCTTAAAATTCAGGGGGTACATATGTTTGATGACCCAATATGTTTTCTTGTCGCAATATTTTGAGTGCAACTAAGCAGAAATTGAATGAATATTGAGCAAAGTGTCTAAAAATGATCGTCTTAAAATATCTCGCCGCCGAATATGCTAGCGAATGTGCTTTTGAATGAAAATATTTGAAATTCGCGAAAAATTCGCAACACTCGCCGAGTATTTGTAAGCGTTGGTAACAAAATTGGAACGTTCGCGAAATAGATACATATTAGTTTAAATGTGTGGTATATAGCCCTAGTCACGATACCACGAAAACATACTAGTATTGGACTATAACACTGGGAATAACATCATATCGCTGTATATTTTAAAATTCTGATTAACGTTGCCTTTCACTCTTGTATAAACCAATCGATGTACAAGACGGCTACAGTTGACATACAAAGATGGCGTCCTTCGGCTTCCTGAGATTGGGCTTCCAAGGTCAAGTTAAGATCATTTCAAGGGTCTGTCTTTTCATATCGATGTCACTGACACCTAGAGGTCACTAGGGGTCAAATCTAGCTTACCTCACCATTTTAAATAAAGATCAGGATATGTGCTAATAATGTTAGAAGTTTCATGCTTTAATCATGAAATGCACAATTGTTTCATTATGGGAGCTTAAACACTACACTATGTATTTTGCCGAACTTTCTGAAAACAATGATGCAGCCTAGAAATTAATTCTGGTATCCGGTATGAAAGTAAAAATACATTTTTAAATTATTTTTGACAGTTTGACCTTGAAATGACCTTGATATGACCTCAACGTTTTTTTTCGACGGTACCCCAGTAAAACATAATCCCAACCAATATCAGACTTCATAGCCCATTTATGTATCAATAGTTTGCCATGGGAACCCAAGCTGATATTTACCAGCTGCTGCTGCACACTGTAATTTTGCTCGTCCAATTAAACATTGAGGAAGGGGTATAGTCAGGGGAATACTAGAGGTGTATTTCCCCTCCCAAGTTAGATACTGCCCTCAATCTCCTAAAATGCACATGGAAACGATATCTGACCAAGACTGTGTCAAAACCAATCCTTTGTGATAGATGCACCACTAGTATTGTTTTAATTGATTAAAAGTGGATATTTTTGCAATTTGTTGCCATTTTGACCTCCAAATGACCCTAAAGTAACCTTGACATGACCTTGGTGTTTTGCTTATGTTTAACATCAGTGACGTTTAGATTACACTAGGGCGACATCAACGGCAGCAGATTGACCGTCTGGCGTGAGATGTCGCGCCTGGATTTTGAGTTTGGAAAAGCTGACTCAACCTTTAAAACCAACAACAGACCTGAAATTGTGCAGTGGAGGCATAGATAAGGCACAAGTGAATTAGACTTTTGAAATCAGACATATGCCAGTAGACTTATGATGTAATGGAATTCCAATTAGTTTGTTGGTAATGCCTTTATGACCAGTTGCGGACTCATAGTAGACCAGGTTCTTACTGGGTTTAAGGCTACGCATTGTGTGCTAATGTGATATTATATAAAATAGCTCCGACAGGGAGACAATTTTTCTCTTGTTTGTTTGTTTGTGTGTGTGTGTCTCTCTAATTATCCACCAGAAAGTGGGGTATGTAAAAATGTGAAACTGGCTATTGATTTGGGAAATATCTTCCTGTATAAGAAATAACTTTTGAAAACTTGGCCTACTGTCGACAAGACAACACCAATTATCATGTATCACATGTTATTCTGTCATGACAATTAGCCATTTAACCGCCAAATTATTCAATTTGAATTTTCACCCACTTGAAGTTGTGTCTCGCTGACGCGATCCACCACTTCAAGTGAGTGAAAATTACTCAGATTTGACAAAATGGAGGTCAACTCTTTTTAAATCTTGCTGGTTGATGTCACATTTTATCTTTAACATGTTTAAAATGTCGTACTTAATGTGCTGATAAGAAATAACAACCCGAATATATGCGGCACCGGCGGTTAAAGGGTTAACCTTAGAGCGCGGGGATCGACTTTACCGCAGATCCTGTTTCTGTCTGTAGGGTCTATAGCCTATAGTCTATACTCAGATTCTGACGTCAATAGTCTATCCCCGCACTGGAGGAGCACAAATATGTTTATTGAAATGAATCGGGTTTAGGCCACCTTTGTGCACATATAGGCTAGGGCCAGGAGAACCTCCTGAGGATGGTGAGATGATTGAGATGACACCGTCCTCCAGACACAGGATTCGAAAATTCGAGCCCCGGCGGTCTGAGGCCGAGCACGCTACCTCTTTTTCACGGAGGCTCCCCACAATACTGACTTTCACATGTGGATGGGGAAGAAACATTTTTAGTTTCTTTCAAACCGCCGAGACCGGAAACCGAACCCCGAACTCTGGCGAGAAAGGCAGCGGTGCTAACCACTACCCTAGTGCCCCCGCCCAAATATGTTTAATAGTCGTAGACTAGACCCATAACATAGGTATTCGAACGAATCGAAAAGAGCTGAATAAAACATTTCTGATGATTCCAAACTGAAAAACCCTTTGGCCTCCAAAGTTTTCATAAAAAAACAGCGCTTCAACCCTTTCCAGCCTGAATTTATCATTGTCATCTTCATCCACTACAAGTCGCGAATTGCTGTCGCAATTCTCAACTTGTAGTGGATGAAGATGATTTGAAGTGGGTGTTAAAATAACGAAAATTTGCCATGTATTGGTAAACTAGTTTCATGAAAATTTTCCTTTCCAAAATCCTTAGTTGTAGGAAAATTAGGTATGTTTTCGGGGATGTAAAATGATGTTTTAATGCATCGTGAGGGCTTAAAGGGTTAATTTCCAAGCTTATTTTTCGTTCCTGATTCCTCAGTTGTTTAGCAGCTTGCCGATGACAGGGAAATATTTTTTTTACACTGACGAAACATGGCTCAGGGCTGAATATTTGATTACAATTATAAACAGTCAGATCTACTTTCTCATATTGAAGTGATCAATCAAAGTGACCAATATCTAGAATTACCATATTCAGGAAAGTAGCTGGGTACTATAAATGTGGTCGGCCCTACATGGCCTATGGCATTTATAATAATGACAATTATACCCGTAGTCTACTAGACTATATGCCTAGAATAGAAAGACCTACATTCATAACATATTATGTGCATGATTATATAAAGTCCACCAATGCGCAAGACCCCCCCCCCCCCTGGAAGAGGATATTTTTAAAATTTTCCATTTTGCTGAAAGAACTAGTGTAAATTAGATTTTCGATGATTAAACCTAATCTACTCAGTCAGCTGATACATAATAAAATTCCATATTGTTGGAGACCCACTATCGAGAGGTAGCTTGCTTTACGCAAGCTCGAACCCTGTGTCCGGAGAGCAGTGCCATCTCACCACTCTCATATGTAAGCAGATTCATCCTGCATAGAATTGTTCTACTTTAGAACTTATCGTACTCCCACAGGTGTTATCGAACATGAGACTTGTACTGATATCTTCCTGTATCGACCAAAACCTGTAAACAATTCGTTTTCCGGTTGCGAATTCTTTACGTTATACTGACGCATTGCAGTCTAAATATATTAATTATCAGTTAAACATGTGGGTGGTCGTACGATAAAATGCATATGGCACTGCTTTTTGGTCGATACAGGTTGAGATCGCGACGCGTACCGATCTCAGCCTGTATCGACCAAAAAGCAGTGCCATATGCATATCGTTTGGGTCAATTTCACTACTACGGTAGCATTAGTCATTTACTCGCTTCAGCAACGATAGTCGTTTTTCAATTCAGGTTACCCCTTTCAAGCCTGAATTTATCATTGTCATCATCATACACTACAAGCCGCGACCGCATTCTCAACTGTATTGTTATTATTTAAAAAATTCAACAAAAAATGTTCTTCTAAAACCCTTAGGTGTAAGAAATTTAGTCATTTTTCATAGATAAAAAATGATGCTTTAATGCATCGTGAGGGCTGAAAGGGCTAAATCCCAGTAAATTGTAAGTAAATAAGTGTGTAAACAGACAAATGTACTTGAATTCGAGGGTCACACTCTAATATATTAGATAGGGCTGCAGGGGAATTGAATTGAAACAGTTAAACAAACCCAAACAACTCAAATAAAGGTTGAATTATTTATTCAGTGAGCAATTATTACCAATATATTATACCTAGAGTAAATTCAGGTAGCAAAATAATGGTTAATTGTATACAATTAGTAAATGTAAGTTATTCGTAGTTTTATATACATACACAGTAATGATCAAATTAATTATAATGCGATTAGCACATTGTGTGTCAAACTATGAAGTAATACAATTTAAAAAGTGATTCATTAACTCTTGATATGTATTGCACAAATGAAATCAAGATTTCAACAGCAATGTATTCCAACAACAACATAATAACCACGATTATGCTAATTAGAGTGTCATAACTCAGAGCTAACATGGAAATTGGAGTGACATGTAAATTAACATGATAATCCGAGAAACATAATACATGGTTGATGTGTTGAATGTTGAAGCCAAGATTGATGTTTTGGTTTGTTCTTTGCGTTGAGGGAGATTAAATAAAATCTATTGACTTGTAAATAAACATGATAATTATAAACTTACAAAACACATATAGCTGGAAATATCGCCATATTTAAATATGACATGTGACATAAATATGGAGGATGTTTAACCCACCCTTTTTGATTCATATTGTATATTACAGGTGATGAATTTTTTTCTAAGCATGTTCAAATTACAACTGAAATTTATTTACAACATGGTATATATCAGGGTGTAATATAAAACTATCTACGATTTCAGACTGTTAGGTGAAGACATTGGTTAAATTAGTGAATTAAGCCTACATATATTTTTTTGTAAATTAACATGGAATTAGAAAAACATGTAAATTAGCATGGTGATTAGAGTGACATGTAAATAACCACGATAATCATAGTGACATAACACGTGGTTGACATGGCGGATGTTGAAGTCACACTTGGTTTCTTGATTCGCTCCTCTCGTTGAGGTAGATCACGTATTCTAATGACATGTAAACTAACATGTTAATTAGATTGACATGTAACTAACATGGTAATTAGAGTGCCATGTAAATTAGCATGGTAATTGGAGTGACATGTAAATAACCATGATAACCATAGTGACATAGCACGTGGTTGACATGGCGGATGTTGAAGCCGCGCTTGGTTTCTTGATTTGCTCCTCACGTTCAGGTAGATTACATAGATCCTTGTGACAGAAGCAGAGCTCACCCCTGATAGAGCTGACCACACTAAACCTTCTGGTAAACATCTCACCATACAGCTGACTGAACATGGCCTGGGTCAGGTCCAGACACGTCCTGTTAGTGTCGTGTCCTTCATCACGGAGCCGCGACAAAGCTGTGTGATCCATACATGTGTGATCTGCCAACGTAACTCTCCCAGACGCGGTGGCAACTAGCAATAGAAAAATCAGATAAGATTTATTTATCGTCGACATCGATGAGGTAATAGTAATATGTAATGTAATAGGTAATAGCGGCAATTTCACTCAAATCATAATAGTAATAGATCCCGAAAAAATGAAAGTAATAGTAATAGATGGTCAAGTAATTGGTAATAATGTGAAGTAATAGATAATAGTCTATTACTTTTATATTACTTCGTTCTATTTTTGCTAGACTATTCACACTAATTTAACCCATGTCACTAAATATATGTGATCACTAATATTGATAGTTTGTCAATAGTTATCAGGTCACATGCGTAATTGTATATGACACAATGGTTTGTATTAGTTCTCTTGATGCTTACAGTCTATATGCACACACCAAACCACACGATGTGTTTTCACTGGGCCAACATAATTTTTTTTCACTGTATACCCTTGCGACTTGTGATTAAAACATTATAAGTCAATAACATGTTTGGCGCTAAACATGGCTATTGTCGTTTTTAACCCGTCTTATAGCCAAACAAAATTAATCACTGTTATCAGGCACGCAATGTGTGTTTAAACATCATTATTAGCAAGTGGGTGGTCTCAAATTAAACAAATATGAGTAATTTTCGGCCAAATGAAATCATTTTTTTTATTATTGTAGTGCGTTAAGGTTTAAACATGGGGATGTCACTTATAGTTGCCTATAATGACGGCTGTGACAGTACTACAGACTGAGATATGGGACATGCTATATACCTTTACTAACTGATTCACTTACAGTTGCCTATAATTACGGCTGTGACAGTACTACACACTGATCCTTTATCACATTGAACTTGTCCAGGACAGGAACACCAGGGTGTGACGTCATCAAACATGTCTACCAGCACAGCAGCCTCCACCTGGCGATTAACAGACTCATCACCAAAGTCAGCAGTCACGTCCTTACAGCGCGAGCAAGACAGGGTGTGGTAGCTGGAAACTACAAGTAGAAGAAGACATTCTGTGATAGCTGGAAACTAAAAGAGAAAACAAGAAATGGTGTGATAGCTGGAGACTGAAAGAGGAACAAGACATGGTGTGATAGCTCGAGACTGAAAGAGGAACAAGACATGGTGTGATAGCTGGAGACTGATAAGGGACAAGACATGGTGTGATAGCTGGATACTAAAAGAGGTACAAGACATGGTGTGATAGCTGGAGACTGAAAGAGGTACAAGACATGGAGTGATAGCTGGAGACTGAAAGAGGAGCAAGACATGGTGTGATAGCTGGAGACTGAAAGAGGAAACAAGACATGGTGTGATAGCTGGAGACTGAAAGAGGTACAAGACATGGTGTGATAGCTGGAGACTGAAAGAGGAACAAGGCATGGTGTGATAGCTGGAAACTGAAAGAGGAACAAGACATGGTGTGATAGCTTGGAGACTGAAAGAGGAACAAGACATGGTGTGATAGCTGGAGACTGAAAGAGGTACAAGACATGGTGTGATAGCTGGAGACTGAAAGAGGTACAAGACATGGTGTGACAGCTGGAAACTGAAAGAGGAACAAGACATGGTGTGAAAGCTGGAGACTGAAAGAGGTACAAGACATGGTGTGATAGCTGGAGACTAAAAGAGGAACAAGACATGGTGTGATAGCTGGAGACTGAAAGAGGTACAAGACATGGTGTGATAGCTGGAGACTGAAAGAGGTACAAGACATGGTGTGATAGCTGGTGACTGAAAGAGGAACAAGACATGGTGTGATAGCTGGTGACTGAAAGAGGTACAAGACATGGTGTGATAGCTGGAGACTGAAAGAGGTACAAGACATGGTGTGATAGCTGGTGACTGAAAGAGGTACAAGACATGGTGTGATAGCTGGTGACTGAAAGAGGTACAAGACATGGTGTGATAGCTGGAGACTGAAAGAGGTACAAGACATGGTGTGATAGCTGGTGACTGAAAGAGGTACAAGACATGGTGTGATAGCTGGTGACTGAAAGAGGAACAAGACATGGTGTGATAGCTGGAGACCGAAAGAGGAACAAGACATGGTGTGACAGCTGGAGACTGCAAAAGAAACAAGACATGGTGTGATAGCTGGAGACTGAAAGAGGTACAAGACATGGTGTGATAGCTGGTGACTGAAAGAGGAACAAGACATGGTGTGATAGCTGGAGACTGAAAGAGGAACAAGACATGGTGTGATAGCTGGAGACTGAAAGAAGTACAAGGCATGGTGTGATAGCTGGAGACTGATAAGGGACAAGACATGGTGTGATAGCTGGAGACTGAAAGAGGAACAAGACGTGGTGTGATAGCTGGAAACTGAAAGAGGAACAAGACATGGTGTGATAGCTGGAGACTAAAAGAGGTACAAGACATGGTGTGATAGCTGGAGACTGAAAGAGGTACAAGACATGGTGTGATAGCTGGTGACTGAAAGAGGAACAAGACATGGTGTGATAGCTGGAGACTGAAAGAGGTACAAGACATGGAGTGATAGCTGGAGACTGAAAGAGGTACAAGACATGGTGTGATAGCTGGAGACTGAAAGAGGTACAAGACATGGTGTGATAGCTGGAGACTGAAAGAGGAACAAGACATGGTGTGATAGCTGGAGACTGGAAGAGGTACAAGACATGGTGTGATAGCTGGAGACTGAAAGAGGTACAAGACATGGTGTGATAGCTGGAGACTGAAAGAGGAACAAGACATGGTGTGATAGCTGGAGACTGAAAGAGGTACAAGACATGGTGTGATAGCAGGAGACTGAAAGAGGTACAAGACATGGTGTGATAGCTGGAAACTAAAAGAGGTACAAGACATGGTGTGATAGCTGGAGACTGAAAGAGGTACAAGACATGGTGTGATAGCTGGAGACTGAAAGAGGTACAAGGCATGGTGTGATAGCTGGAGACTGATAAGGGACAAGACATGGTGTGATAGCTGGTGACTGAAAGAGGTACAAGACATGGTATGATAGCTGGAAACTGAAAGAGGAACAAGACATGGTGTGATAGCTGGAGACTAAAAGAGGTACAAGACATGGTGTGATAGCTGGAAACTGAAAGAGGTACAAGACAGGGTGTGATAGCTGGAGACTAAAAGAGGAAACAAAAAAGTTCTTACAGCGCGAACAAGACATGGTGTGATAGATGGAAACTGAAAGAAGTACAAGACATGGTGTGATAGCTGGAGACTGAAAGAGGAACAAGACATGGTGTGATAGCTGGAGACTAAAAGAGGTACAAGACATGGTGTGATAGCTGGAAACTAAAAGAGGTACAAGACATGGTGTGATAGCTGGTGACTGAAAGAGGAGCAAGTCATGGTGTGATAGCTGGAGAATGAAAGAGGTACAAGACATGGTGTGATAGCTGGAGACTGAAAGAGGAACAAGACATGGTGTGATAGCTGGAGACTGAAAGAGGAGCAAGTCATGGTGTGATAGCTGGAGAATGAAAGAGGTACAAGACATGGTGTGATAGCTGGAGACTGAAAGAGGAACAAGACATGGTGTGATGGCTGGAGACTGAAAGAGGTACAAGACATGGTGTGATAGCTGGAGACTGAAAGAGGAACAAGACATGGTGTGATGGCTGGAGACTGAAAGAGGTACAAGACATGGTGTGATAGCTAGAGACTGAAAGAGGAACAAGACATGGTGTGATGGCTGGAGACTGAAAGAGGTACAAGACATGGTGTGATAGCTGGAGACTGAAAGAGGGACAAGACATGGTGTGATAGCTGGAGCCTGAAAGAGGAACAAGACATGGTGTGATAGCTGGAGACTAAAAGAGGTACAAGACATGGTGTGATAGCTGGAAACTAAAAGAGGTACAAGACATGGTGTGATAGCTGGAGACTGAAAGAGGTACAAGACATGGTGTGTTAGCTGGAGACTGAAAGAGGAACAAGACATGGTGTGATAGCTGGAGACTAAAAGAGGTACAAGACATGGTGTGATAGCTGGAGACTGAAAGAGGTACAAGGCATGGTGTGATAGCTGGAAACTGAAAGAGGAACAAGACATGGTGTGATAGCTGGAAACTGAAAGAGGGACAAGACATGGTGTGATAGCTGGTGACTGAAAGAGGTACAAGACATGGTGTGATAGCTGGTGACTGAAAGAGGTACAAGTCATGGTGTGATAACTGGAGACTGAAAGAGGTACAAGGCATGGTGTGATAGCTGGTGACTGAAAGAGGTACAAGACATGGTGTGATAGCTGGTGACTGAAAGAGGAACAAGACATGGTGTGATAGCTGGAGACTGAAAGAGGTACAAGACATGGTGTGATAGCTGGAGACTGAAAGAGGTACAAGACATGGTGTGATGGCTGGAGACTGAAAGAGGAACAAGACATGGTGTGATAGCTGGAGACTGAAAGAGGTACAAGACATGGCGTGATAGCTGGAGACTGAAAGATGAACAAGACATAGTGTGATAGCTGGTGACTGAAAGAGGTACAAGACATGGTGTGATAGCTGGAGACTAAAAGAGGAACAACACATGGTGTGATAGCTGGTGACTGAAAGAGGTACAAGACATGGTGTGATAGCTGGAGACTAAAAGAGGAACAACACATGGTGTGATAGCTGGTGACTGAAAGAGGTACAAGACATGGTGTGATAGCTGGAGACTGAAAGAGGTACAAGACATGGTGTGATAGCTGGTGACTAAAAGAGGTACAAGACATGGTGTGATAGCTGGTGACTGAAAGAGAAACAAGACATGGTGTGATAGCTGGTGACTGAAAGAGGTACAAGACATGGTGTGATAGCTGGAAACTGAAAGAGGTACAAGACATGGTGTGATAGCTGGAGACTAAAAGAGGTACAAGACATGGTGTGATAGCTGGAGACTGAAAGAGGTACAAGACATGGTGTGATAGCTGGTGACTGAAAGAGGTACAAGACATGGTGTGATAGCTGGAGACTGAAAGAGGTACAAGACATGGTGTGATAGCTGGAGACTAAAAGAGGAACAAGACATGGTGTGATAGCTGGAGACTAAAAGAGGTACAAGGCATGATGTGATAGCTGGAGACTGAAAGAGGTACAAGACATGGTGTGATAGCTTGAGACTAAAAGAGGTACAAGACATGGTGTGATAGCTGGAGACTAAAAGAGGTACAAGACATGGTGTGATAGCTGGAGACTGAAAGAGGTACAAGACATGGTGTGATAGCTGGTGACTGAAAGAGGTACAAGACATGGTGTGATAGCTGGAGACTGAAAGAGGTACAAGACATGGTGTGATAGCTGGAGACTGAAAGAGGTACAAGACATGGTGTGATAGCTGGAAACTAAAAGAGGAACAAGGCATGGTGTGATAGCTGGAGACTGAAAGAGGAACAAGACATGGTGTGATAGCTGGAGACTGAAAGAGGTACAAGACATGGTGTGATAGCTGGTGACTGAAAGAGGTACAAGACATGGTGTGATAGCTGGTGACTGAAAGAGGAACAAGACATGGTGTGATAGCTGGAGACTAAAAGAGGTACAAGACATGGTGTGATAGCTGGAGACTGAAAGAGGGACAAGACATGGTGTGATAGCTGGAGACTGAAAGAGGAACAAGACATGGTGTGATAGCTGGAGACTAAAAGAGGTACAAGACATGGTGTGATAGCTGGAGACTAAAAGAGGTACAAGACATGGTGTGATAGCTGGAGACTGAAAGAGAAACAAGACATGGTGTGATAGCTGGAGACTGAAAGGGGTACAAGACATGGTGTGATAGCTGGTGACTGAAAGAGGTACAAGACATGGTGTGATAGCTGGAGACTAAAAGAGGAACAACACATGGTGTGATAGCTGGTGACTGAAAGAGGTACAAGACATGGTGTGATAGCTGGAGACTGAAAGAGGTACAAGACATGGTGTGATAGCTGGTGACTAAAAGAGGTACAAGACATGGTGTGATAGCTGGAGACTAAAAGAGGTACAAGACATGGTGTGATAGCTGGAGACTGAAAGAGAAACAAGACATGGTGTGATAGCTGGAGACTGAAAGAGGTACAAGACATGGTGTGATAGCTGGAAACTGAAAGAGGTACAAGACATGGTGTGGTAGCTGGAGACTGAAAGAGAACAAAAAAAATGAAAGGGGGAACAATATAGCTATGTCATTGATGTGAGAACACGGCATGTTGTGATAGTTGGAGACTGAAAGGGGAAACAATATCGCTATGTCATTACAGCGACAACACGGCATGGTGTGATAGTTGGAGACTGAAAGGGGAAACAATATAGCTATGTCATTACAGCGACAACACGGCATGGTGTGATAGTTGGAGACTGAAAGGGGAAACAATATAGCTATGTCATCACAGCGACAACACGGCATGGTGTGATAGCTGAAGACTGAAAGGGGAAACAATATAGCTATGTCATTACAGCGACAACACGGCATGGTGTGATAGCTGGAGACTGAAAGGGGAAACAATATAGCTATGTCATTGATGTGAGAACACGGCATGGTGTGATAGTGAGAAACTTAAAAAAAAGAAAACAACAATATTATAGCTATGTCACTTATGAGGCAAGTGAAGCAATTATGTTACATTTGTATCTATTTATTATTAATATAATTATCCATAATTTGCATATACTATCCACTCACGTTTGTTGATAGTGTTACATTGTTTCTGGTCGCAGCCACATATGACACCAGTCACTGAGTTAATAGTCTGGCCTGTCTCCTTAGACAGGACATCCGCTCTGATGATGTTGTCTGCGGCTGTGCACTTGGCAGCCGTCACAGTGCCCAGCCAGGGGTTCCCCTCTGTCACACAGCGAGCCATTGTTACGTTTATGGCACCAGGTTCACCTGCATCTGTATCAAACGAAATAATGCAAGAATAAAACAACAATAAAATATGCAAGAAGAGAAGAGAACTGTATAACCACCCTATACCAGGTAATGCGTCAGAGAAGGCTTACAAGAAATTTTGTGAAAATCAGAAAACTCTTTGCGACTGTATAGTGTTTTTAACAAGTTGTAAGAATTTGCAGTGGTGGCGATCTTGGATATGCAAAATACCTATTTTCGAATTTTGCACCTAAAACAGAGTATTCATCAATATACAATTTCGAAAAAGATCAGATAGATATAGAACTCTGTAACACAGTTGAAAGGTATTGTAAAAAAATTGGGAGATGGCCATCTTGGATAAATGCAAATTAAAAAACCAATTTACGCAATTTCACATAAACTCACAATGTCCATGTAACAAGGCAGAGGTGACACTGCAGATGGCCTCCTCCATGGGGCAGAGCACTGTAGATGGTGATTCACAGGTGGGAGGTACTCTGTCACGAAACAACCGGCCGGTTACAGATTTAACTACACTACTTCTCTGGTCCTCGTCTCCTATGTCTACATCTATGTCCAAACACTCATGACAAAACTGGGCTGAAAACATAATTACTTTATCATTATGCGTGAGTCATGAAATCAAATTATGTAAATATGATGGTAGATATACATGTTGCTACATCATAAAAAATAAATCGGATTATAATTAAACCATCCAAATACCAAGCCTTGCCACATGCATCAATTACATGTATGTCAAACATTGAATCATTAAACTGACACCTTGCCTTCCTTGTACACTGTGTACACATTGCCCCTCCCCCTTGTACACTGTGTACACATTGTTTCCCATGTACACTGTGTACACATTGCCTTCCTTGTACACTGTGTAAACATTGTCCTTCTTTCACACTGTGGACACAGACAGACAGATAGAGCACGTTTATTTTACCAAATTACATGGCTGGGAGACAAAAGTCGCTAAGACAAAAATTAAACCGCTGGCACGAAGGCCACAATGCCCTCTTTGTACACCATAATGACTGAGTGTACACCACATACGCATTGCCCTCCTTGTACACTATACATGTACACATAGTACTTCTTATGCAATGTGTACACTTAGCCCTCGATGTACGTAGTATACAGATTGCTAACTTACACTTCTGTTTGTTACAAAGGTTATTCATACAGTAGCATTGCCCTCCTTGTACACTATGTAGGTCAGTGTTGTGTATGTTGACCTGGGTGAGGTGAGATTCATCGTGCATTGTACAGCTGGTGGCCCGGGCCTGAATTTTGCCAATCCCAGACACGTCTCTGTTATAACATCGTGACCAGCTCACGTTCACTCCAGTCTCTATACCGTTATCTGTGAGAAGACATAGCAATATATAGACGGATATATGTACGCAACAAATATCAAAAACATATCATAATTCTCAAAAGCAATTACATGACACCTATTATGGGCTGGTTACTTACATGTAACAGTGTACACATAGTGATCAACTTGGCAAATGCTGCCTCTCTGACACCTATTATGGGCTGGTTACTTACACCTATTATGGGCTGGCTACTTACATGTAGCAGTGTACACAGAGTGGTCCACTTGGCAAATGCTGCCCCTCTGACACCTATTATGGGCTGGTTTACTAACACCTATTATGGGCTGGTTACTTACATGTAGCTGTGTACACAGAGTGATCCACTTGGCAAATGCTGCCTCTCTGACACCTATTATGGGCTGGTTACTTACAGGTAGCAGTGTACACAGAGTGGTCCACTTGGCAAACGCTGCCTCTCTGACACCTATTATGGGCTGGTTACTTACACCTATTATGGGCTGGTTACTTACATGTAGCAGTGTACACAGAGTGATCCACTTGGCAAATGCTGCCTCTCTGACAACTATTATGGGCTGGTTACTTACATGAAGCAGTGTACACAGAGTGATCCACTTGGCAAATGCTGCCTCTCTTACGCCTATTATGGGCTGGTTACTTACAGGTAGCTGTGTACACAGAGTGATCAACTTGGCAAATGCTGCCTCTCTGACACCTATTATGGGCTGGTTACTTACACCTATTATGGGCTGGTTACTTACAGGTAGCAGTGTACACAGAGTGATCAACTTGGCAAATGCTGCCTCTCTGACAACTATTATGGGCTGGTTACTTACAGGTAGCAGTGTACACAGAGTGGTCCACTTGGCAAATGCTGCCCCTCTGACACCTATTATGGGCTGGCTACTTACACCTATTATGGGCTGGTTACTTACAGGTAGCTGTGTACACAGAGTGGTCCACTTGGCAAATGCTGCCTCTCTGACACCTATTATGGGCTGGCTACTTACATGTAGCAGTGTACACAGAGTGATCCACTTGGCAAACGCTGCCTCTCTGACACCTATTATGGGCTGGTTTACTACACGTTGGTGCCAGATCTCCTCTGAACACGTCTTTTTTCAGCATGTCTTCAACAGCTTCCTTCAAGCCACCGTCTCTGGCCTCCTCGTTACCTATATGGACGTCTGCGCACTCCAAACAATGCCTGTAATCTACAGAAAGAGAAATGGTACTGTATTGTGACAAAGCATTTATGGCAGTGAAAAATAGTTATCAAAGTTAACCTGCATGAGTAAATATTGCTTTACGTCCCTTCTGCACGATCATGTCAATATCGTGACAGAAGGAAGCCCGATTATGTCCTACTCTTATCGAACCAGACCGAATAGGGCATCGGGTGTAAAAACATCACCTGCTTTATAAATACTCAGTTAAATAGATTCAATGCTAATTTAGCCCACCGTCTGTAGCCCTGGAATAAACATCGGCAAACCTGGATGTCACAAATCAGGGGCATAATATAATATACAAAATGTTCCTTACCTACAACTATCTGACAAGGGAGGAAGTCACAGGCACATGTGTGTCCTTTCAGGTGGTACTGGTAATGACCTAAGCCGAGACCTTCAGCTATCAGGGGTATATTCAGACCTTTGTTAATATCGTAACACTTCTCATCTATTACGTTGATCAGCGGAGACTCTCTTGTCGCACACGTGTACATGGACAGTCTGGTTCTCTGTGACTCACCATTGTCTGCAACAAATTACGTCATAATATTACGTATTATACGTTATAATGGGTGGAAATATAATACACTCTTTGTGGGGATTTTAATCGTTTTTAAATACCCAAAATATAAATGGTATAACCAAAAAATCCAAGAAAATGAACCAATGTTTGTTTGATATTGGTCCAGCATGGAACAACATGGACCCAACATTGGGTCAATGTCTTGCGATAGCTGGGATACCTACCACTTCTCTTTTTGTTAGCTCTTTCATATGATTGGTAAATACCAAAAAAGCATATAGTCTGGTGGCAGAATACAAATTTATGGCCTAGGTGTGTTTCAGAGTACATACAACGTTTTTTTGGTGATTCTGGTAGAACAGAGGCTACTGAACCCAAAACCGCTTGATGCCACTTTGTCACCCTTGATCATTGTTTGTTATGGGCTAAATTCAAAATGGCCGCCAACGTAAACCATAAAAATCGTAAAATCATAAAAACTTTATCAAAAATAGACATAGAAAACTGATTTTGGTGTCTAAACATATGTTTCAGAGGCCTATGAATACGATGGAAGACACTAATATGTGTTGATTTAGTTAGATTTTCGTTTTGAAACAGTGTTTTTTGCTGTAAACTTTCATTTATTGTTATAAATTATACTTTCGGCTGTGTGTTGTGTTTTAGCCTTGTAATTATGATTTATATACATTTATATAAGGGGTGAGAGATGCCTTCCTAACCTTAATCCCTCTTGCCTTCTGAAAAATACACAAACTGTAGTGATAGCACGAATAATCCACCATTAATTGCTAGTTCAGCCAGACTCAAATCGATTGTAGAATCTAGTAAGCTTAGAGGTGGTGGGTTGCATATTGATGTGGAGTCCATCTTGTATTTATCAAAACCACTGCACGTACATAGAAATTGTACATCAACGTATACATACAAAACCCACATTAAACGTTGTTTACAAAATCAGCCACAGTCAATAGCAAAAACAGTTGTCAAGATGTCATGTCGATCAGACTTTACACCTTTAAAGTTCAAGGCCGAGTGTCTCATTTGTGGAGACACATATTTGACCGAGGCTGATCCCAAGAACAGAAAACGCTGGCGTCGTGTGGTACAATGTGCAACTGCTGATAGAGGACTAAACCTGGATTTATTCAGGAAAGTCATGTTGGATGCGTGTGATGTACGTGATGATGAGTGGGGGGGGACATCAAGTGCGTATCACAAAAAGTGTATGCTATTATTCCGCGGCCCTCGAAACTTCAAATATTCTGGTTCATTGAAAGTTGACAAACTGAAGATGTAGTTTTACCCGTGTGGTGAACTATCTAACCAAAGACTGTTCACGTATTTGGCACTCTGTGGAACTACACAAGCAGTATATACTATACCAAGGAGAGTATTTGACACGTCGCACTCTGCTGAACAAGTCATCAGACCTGCTGAACAAGTTCAGAAGTAAGGCCTCTAAGGTTCTAAAGCTAGTTTCAAATGAAGATGATGATCATGACACAGCTATATCGAAGGTGGCCAAACTCATTGTGGTAGAAAGCAATACATTAAAACAAGATAAATCTAAATACAAAACATGAGCCACCTTTGAAAACTCGATAAACGATGTTAGTATGACCTTACAGCACTTGATGTCTTTGGTATTGAAGAAATTAGAATACCCGGAAATGTCATCACCTGTATGGCTACTTAACTAACACATAAACATCTCTGCATATTACCTTAGGTATCACGGTGAGACAAAAATCAGTGATTGAATGTTCACATACAATTTGTGTCACATCTTCATATAACAAAATATTAAGATTCAAGTCCTCTGCAGCCCATGGTGCAGCTAGAAATCAGGAACTCGTGGGTATACGTCCAGGTAGTGAAGTCCTCGTGCAGTGTGTTGCTGATAACTTGATGCAAACATATCGCCACAGGATGGGCTACAGTCCTTCTGATACAGCCACATAAAGAGCAGAATGACGAGACAACATACATAAGACGAATTGAAAAGAAGAAATGTCCCAAGAAGTATTGCCCGATTTTCCAGTGCAGCGATACAGAGGACCATCAAAACCAAAAATGCCATACAGTGTTTCACCTAAATCTCAACTGTCACTAATAGTCCAGTTGTCAAATGGCATTTTTTAACTCAAGCGTGTTTCGCGGTATGGACGATGTTTTATGATTGATTCTGGTTCTAAGGGATATCCTGAGCAGGAATCAGCCGGGTGCCACTTTTGCACCCTTGGGCGGAATTTTTTAAGGGCAAAAAGAAAATGGCCGCCATATATTTCAAGGTCAAATATGATTTTTCAACAAATGAAGCCAGGAACAAGTGTAATACCTCATTTTTATGTGATTTTGACTGGGCAATCCATTTCTTGTATTATTTTTAAGATTCAAGGTCATCATCAAGGTCAAAAGGTCAATTTCAAGGTCAAATAAGCAAAAATACCATTTTTACCAATTAAAGCTAGGAACATGTGTAATACCTCTTTTTTCATGGGATTTTGTCTGAAAAATATATGTATGGTATTATTTTGGTTATCCGAGGTCATCTTCAAGGTCAAAAGATCATTTCCATAGTCGAAAACAAAATGGCCGCCAGATATTTCAAGGTCAAATATGATTGTTCAACAAATGAAGCTAGGAACAAGTGTAATACCGCATTGTCATGTGATTTTGACCGGACAATCCATTTCTTGCACTATTTTCATGACTCAAGGTCATCTTCAAGGTCAAAAAGACAATCTCACGGTCAACTGAGCAAAATTACTATTTTAACAAATGAAGCTAGGAACTTGTGTAATTTACCTCTTGTTTGTGCAGTTTTGACTGGCCATTATATATCTGAAATTATTTTGATTATTCAAGGTCATCTTCAAGGTCAAGAGGTCAATTTCAAGGTAAGGTAAGAGAAAATATCATTTCTAACAACAAAAGCTCGGAACGTGTGTCATCAAAAGTCAATTCCGAGATAAAAAGTACGATTTTTACAAACATAAATAGCAAAAAGTGTAGTACCTCTTTTTAGTGTAATTTTGACGAATAATTCATTTTTGCTACTATTTTGATGATAAAAGGTTATTTTCAAGGGCTGTGTGTCAATTTCAAGGTCAGGTATAACGTAGGCCTAAGCACAAATATGATGTGACTTTAACTATATAATCTAATTCTAGTAGGGTTTTACTGATTAAACATCATGAAAGTGAAATGATCAGACAAGTAGAAAGCATCAAAGGGTGACGGAGAGGTGTCAAAGAGCGATGAAAAACATAACAGATCTATGGGGAGGTGATAAAAGGCGACAGAGAGTCGGTAAAAGACAATGGGGAGGCATTAACTCATTCACGACGGAACTTTCAGAACATACATGTTTCTGTGGACGGGACATTTTCAAAAATGTACTTTTTATGACGTCACATAACACAAGTTATCTCGGGCTCCGTCCTGTACAATCGAAGTAGCTTGCCCGAGATATCTCTGGCTCCGTCTGGAATGAGTTAAAGGGTGTCAATGAGTCACTAAAAGGAGCCCAGAGGCGCTAAAGAGCGACTAAAAAGGGTTAAAAGAAAATAAGTAGTCATTAAAGATCAATGAGGAGGCGTTGAAAGGCAACAAAAAGGCTTGAAGGGGAAAAAGGGGCGTTAAAGAGCGACGGGATGCATTAAAAGGTGGCGGGGTGGCATGAAAGGACTATGGAATGGTAACAAGGAAGCGTTAAATGACAGTGGAAGTATGTTAACGGGTGATGGGGAGGTGCTAAATGATGATGAATAGGTGTCTAAGGGCAATGAGAAGGCATCAAAGACGACTGAGAATCTCTAAAGGGCATTGGAAAAGCGGTAAATGGTGACAGAGAGACGTCAAAGAGCGACGGAAAAGCGTTAAAGGCCCCAAAAAGTGTTAAAAGTGATGTGGATGCAATAAAGTTTGATGGAGAGGCGCTAATAGGCGCTGCAGATACGTTAAATGGCGATATGAATGCACGTTAAAGGCGATGGTGAGGCGCTAAATGTTGATGGGAAAGTGTTAAATGGTGAGGGGAAGGCGGTAGAGGGTGATCAGGAGTCGTTCAAGGGCGACCATGAAACGTTAAATGACGATGGAAAAGCGCTAAAGGGCAATGTGGAGGAGATGAAGTATGATGGATAGGCGTGTGAGGGTGGGGAGAAGGCTCTAAAGCCAACATAGAGTTGCTAAAGGGCGACGGTGAAGCATTGAATGGTGACGCAGATGTCCAACGGGCGATGGATAAGTAATAAAGGTTGATGGATTTGCAATAAAGGGTCATGGTGAGACGCTAACACGCGCTGCAGATGCGTTAAATGGCGATGGAAGGGGTTAATGGGCAGTGAGGAGATGTTGAAGGGCAATGAGGAGGAGTTAAAGGACAACGAGGAGACGCTAAGGGGCTAAGAAGAGGCACTAAAATGGACGGGATGCGTTTAAAGGTGACGGGGTGGCATGAAAGGGCTATTGAACGGCGTTGGAGGGTGACTAGGAAACATGAAATGAAAGCAGAAGTACGTTAACAGGGGATGGGTGGTGTTAAAGGGTGATGGATAGGTGTTCAAGGGCTATGAGAAGGCGTTAAAGATGATGCTAAAGGGCAACTGAGAAGAATTAAATGGTGACGAAGAGAAGTCAGAGAGCGACGGAAAGTCGTTAAAGGGCCAAGAAAAAGCGTTAAAGGTTGATGGAGATGTACTTAAGGTTGATGAGAAGACGTAATAAGCTCTGCAGATGCGTTAAATGGTGATGCTAAGACGTTAAATGGCGATGGAGAGGTGGTAAATGGTGATGGGAAGGCGTTAGATGGCTATGGGAAGCCGGTAAAGGACGAGGAGGAGGCGTTAAATAGCACAAAAAAGGCGTTAAAGGGTGACGGAAAAAATATGAAGGTCGACCCAAAAGCATTGAAGGGTAACGAGAGGCGTCAAATGTGCCACAGAGACGTTAAATCGTGATAGGGAGGTGTCAAAAAGCCATAGAGCGGCGTTAAAAATCAAAGGAGAGGCGCTAAAACGCGACGGTAAGTGAAAGCGCAATTGAGAGGCGTTCAGGGCGAAGAAGAGGCATTAAAAGGTGAAGGAAAGGCCTTTAATTGCAACAAAGAAGCGTTAAACTAAAAGAATGTTTAGCGCGAGAAGAGGCGTTAAAGGGCGACGGAAAGGCTTTCAATTGCAAAGAAGAGGCGTTGTCCTAAAAGCTACGAAGACACATTCTTGTCTCCTTTTAGCGCATCTGCATAGCCCCTTAATGTCTCTCTGTCGCTTTAAAACTCCTTCTGTCGCTCTGTACCGCCTTTTGTCACCCATTAACGCCTCCTCATTTTCCTTTAATATGTCTCCTCATTGCCCTCTAATGCCTTTTCATTGTACTTTAGCGCCTTCTTTTTGCCCTTCAATGCCTCCTCATCGACCGTGAAAGCTTTTCCTTCACTCTTTAACACCTCTTCGCTAATTGCCCTTCAACGCCTCTCGTCGATCTCTTCACCTTGAGCTTGTTTAATCACTTTACCCCAACATAATTAGATTATCCAGTCAAAATCAAAACCAACACAAGGTACTATGCGTGCTCCAATTTCTAGCACATATGTTACAAATTATATTTGACCTTGAGGATGACTTCTAATCACCAAAGTAATAGAAAAAAGACATTTTTCACTCAAAATCCTACAAAAAAAAAGGTTTTTACACATGTTTAGCCTTAATTGTTAAAAATCATTTTCTCCTTTACTCGACCTTGAAATTGAGCTTTTGACCTAGAAGATGGCCTTTTATCATCAAAATAGTTTCAGGAATAGATTATTAAGAAAAAAATCACACCAAAAAGACATATTACACTTCTTCATATTTTGTTTCTTAAAGATCATTTTTTTTACATTTTTTACCTTGGAAATGACCTTTCGACCTTGAAGATCAGCTTGGATCAACAAAATAATACCACGAATGGATTTTTCAGACAAAGTCGCATTAACATAAATGGATGTTTCAGACAAAATCCTAAGAAAAAGAGGTAGTACACAGGTTCCTAGCTTTATTTGTTAAAAATGGTAATTTTGCTTATTTAACCTTGAAATTGAGGTTTTGACCTTGAAGATGACCTTGAGTCATAAAAATAATACAAGAAACGGATTGCCCAGTCAAAATCACATAAAAATGAGGTATTACACTTGTTCCTGGCTTCATTTGTTGAAAAATCATATTTGACCTTGAAATATCGGCGGCCATTTTGTTTTCGACCTTGGAAATGGCCTTTCGACCTTGAAGATGACCTTGGATCACCAAAATAATATCATAAATGGATTTTTGAGACAAAATGCCATGGAAAAGAGGTATTACACATATTCCTAGCATTATTGTTAAAACTGGTATTTTTGCTTATTTGACCTTGAAATGGACTTTTTCACATTGAAGATGACCTTAAGTCATAAAAATAATACAAGAAACGGATTGCCCAGTCAAAATCACATGAAAATCATGTATTACACTTGTTCCTGGCTTCATTTGTTGAAAAATCATATTTGACCTTGAAATATCTGGCGGCTATTTTGTTTTGGACCTTGTAAATGACCTTTCGAACTCGAAGATGACCTTGGATCACCAGTATAATACCGTAATGCATTTTCAGACAAAATCCCATGAAAAAGAAATATTACGCATGTTCCTAGCTTTGATTGTTAAAAATTGTATTTTTGCTTATTTGACCTTGAAATTGATTTTTTGACCTTGAAGATGACCTTGAAGCATAAAAATAATGCAAGAAATAGATTGCCCAGTCAAAATCACATGAAAATGAGGTATTACACTTGTTCCTGGCTTCAATTGTTGAAAAATTATATTTGACCTTGAAATATCTGGCGGCCATTTTGTTTTTGCCCTTAAAAAATTCCGCCCAAGGGTGCCTAAGTGGCACCCGGCTGATTCCTGCTCAGGACATCCCATAGTATCATAATCAATCATAAAACGTCGTCCATACCGCGAAACACGCATTCGTCAAAATCTACTGGACTATAAGGGTACTGGCAAGACAAATGATGTCAGCATCTAGGACAAAGAAATTAATAATCGAGGTTGGAACACCTGAGTATCATGGCTACGACACAAAAAACGCACGTGAGCAGGGTCACGCAGTACGTCCTGCAACCAAGGCAATACATCTCCCTCTAGTAGATATGAATCCTGCGGAGTCTGAGACACAATGTTGACGACCATGGTCGAATTCCAGCGTCTCACTAACCTGACCGGACAAGTGTATACGATCTTTACCAACGACCAGAAGCTATATCGTACTGTTGTCAATGTCACATGGACATATCCAGCCCGGTTCCAGAATTGTATTCCCAGAATAGGCGGCATGCATACCCTGATGAATTTTGCAGGAGCTGTAGGAGTGTTGATGTTAGACACAGGATTAGAGACTATTCTTCAGGCGGCATTTGGTGGTGTATCAACCATTTTATCTGGTAAAAAGTTCCCTCAGAACATTAGAGCACCACGTTATCTCACTGAAGAACTCTTGCGTGAAGTCATTTTCAAGAGTCGTTTGATGGTTTGATGTCTGGAACACAAGACAAAAACCAGTCGCACAGCAAACTTTGGGTGGTAATGAAATGAAATGAATCGAGCTTTAGGCCACCGTTGTGCACATAGAGGCTAAACTGGGCCAGACTTTGGGTGGAGAACCTCATCAAGTCGGTGATGACCATGATGATGTTCGTCCGGGCGAGAACCTGAGAGAGGGAGGCTGACTGGCCACTCCACCTCTGGTCTGTAAAGGAGATGGCACCCTAATCGCAGCTCGACATTATGCCAGAACAACCACATGCATGTATTCAAAGATATTATATTATGTCGCAGCTAATGAATATTGATAATATATTGATGATGAGTAAAATACAAAAAAACATGTTATCTTATACTTTATGTCGTATCAATGTATATAACTTGTTCATGTTTATATCAGCATACATTTTTTATAAATGTATGTTTAAGGTACTGTTTGTTGATCTGTGATCCATGGAGAAACTGCCCAGTCCTTTACTCCAAGACTTCCTACAAGGTCAGCACGTGATGCGACATCAGCCTGGCCAATGGAACGCAATATGGACAGACATGTAAATTGAATCTACCTTTATGAGAGGTATGGCCATAGTCCAGGTGGTATCATTGGCATCACCTTAAACAACCTTCAACACTGAAGAGATGGGAATTAAGTCTTCACCTTTGCAGCCAAATTGTGAGGGATGTTTCAGTGATGAAAGATGAGAGTTGCAAAGTTTTAGTGACTGTACACAAGGATAAGATGCCAGCACGCAATCAATCAGATGCTGCTGATAGAGAAACACTGAGAGAGAGGCTTACAGCCTGCATCGAACCATTTAATCCAGATGACCACCCAAATCACCTTGTCAGTTTTGTATGCGCTGGAGGTTGATCCACCTATAGTTGTATTCACACATATTTGGACAAAGGATGAAGTATCCAGCGCATTGATACCATGTCCTCTACCCCAAGATGTCAAGCCAGTCCCAAACGATGTACTAGTATGTGGAAGCGGCTCAACCCGACCCTGTGTAACGGCCAGATGCAGTTGTTCCACATCAAGACTCTCATGTTCAGTGTTTTGTGGCTACCATGGTGCAGAACATTATTGTAATGAGCAAACAAAATCGTTTACTCTGCCTGATAAGGACGAAGACGAATGAACTGATGTGCCAGGGGCACATTATTCTCTGTCTAGTTCGAGTGCTTCTGAATAAAATAGCTGGCTCATATATATCAATACTTCTGCTTTATCAGATCGCATTCTATCCTTGTTGATGTATCTCCTACTAAACGCTTGTCTCATTAAAAATAGCCTACTGGAATATGTTATACCTCTTAAACGTATAGAAACGTATTATTTGACTCTTATAAACCTATAAGGACGTTAAAACCCAAAACACAACTCAAAGCATAATTTATATTAAAAACTGAAATTTCACAACAATAAAACACTGCTTATAAAATAAAAAAACTAACGCAATCAACACAAAGAATGAAAATAAACTATATTTATGTCGTACATCGTATTCGCAGGCCCCTTAAACATACGTTTAGACACCAAAATCAGCTTCCTATGTCAATTTTTGATAAAGTAATAGCCGAAAAACGATTTTTTTTTAAGCATTCCGTTGGCGGCCATTTTGAATTTTGGCAATTGAAAAAAATGCTCAAGGGTGATAAAGTGACATGAAGCGGTTTTGGGTTCTGTAAGCTCTGTTCGACCATAATCACCAAAAAAACGTTGTATGTACTCTGAAACACATCTACACCAGCTTCCACCAGACTAATATATGTTATAACCCAGCAAAACAAGAATTTCGACTAATTATTGTATATAGTAATATATGTGTCAGATTATTACACTCTACTCTTGTCAGGTTTAGCTGTTATATCAGCATCCATGATGGTATAGAGTCTGATTCAAAAATAGGTCTCAGTAATATATGTGTCAGATTATTACACTCTACTCTTGTCAGGTTCAGCTGTTATATCAGCATCCATGATGGTATATGAGTCTGATTCAAAAATAGGTCTCAGTAATATATGTGTCAGATTATTACACTCTACTCTTGTCAGGTTCAGCTGTTATATCAGCATCCATGATGGTATATAAGTCTGATTCAAAAAAGAGTCTTTCTCGTTTATACTCACGTTCAGCTGTTATATCAGTCACCACAATGATATATGTGTCAGATTATAACAGTCTTTCTCTTTTATACTCACGTTCTGTTGTTATATCGGTCCCCACGATGATATATGCATCAGAATATTACAGTCTTTCTCTTTTGTACTCACGTTCAGCCGTTATATCAGTCTCCATAATGATATATGTGTCAGACTATTAGTCGTTCTCTTTTATACTCACGTTCAGCTGTTATATCCGTTTCCACGATGATACAGGTTTCCCGCTGAGTCAGTTCACAGTCTGACACACGTGGATTATCACAGGCTGGGGGAGGCACGCCGTGAAAGAACCCCACCACCAAGCCCCTGTATAGGTGCCCACCTAGTGGTGACGACTGGTCTACGTCCAAACAATGGTGGCACTGAAGAGCCATGCTGCCTAGAAACATGACAATAATTATGGTTTAATTACAAAGAATCAATTTAGTAATGGTGAAAGGAATGCCTATTGGTATCAATTTGCCACTGACATTTAGTAGCCCAATTGCCATTTTCAAAACTAGCAATTAATATTCAATGTGCAATTCGCAAGCAGTTTTCATGTGTCGTATATTGACGATTGACTGTACTGTGTGTACTGCAGTACCGAATACATTTTAAATCTTTTCCCGCTGAGTTATATTTTTAATTTCCACTCACCTGAATTAGTGTCTGGCTACAGTGACTCATAATTTAAAGTGGGAGAAAAGTTGCAAGCAATTTTCATGACACAGTATCCAATAGTTTTGTGTAATGGTAATACATAGGTTCCCGTTAATGACAATTGGATACCAAGTGCAACAATTAGTGCTGTGGCGATTTTAACTAATTGTTACCTGGCAAGCCATGGTCAATTGCCACTTCGTAAATTCTGGTATTTTCCCGGTTTAATTTATAGCCAAGCAAACAAGAGACGTTGGCCCAATGTTTGTTTGCTCTTAGCCACCGTCTATAACGCTGGTTCAACCTTGAACCAACATCGGGTCAATGTCTTGTGTTTGCTGGGTGGTAAGTAAATTGTTTTTATATTGTCATTACCTGAAGCTTTATAACAGTAGTCGCCACTACACGTACACACCAGGCCGCCCAGGTCTGGTTTGTACATGTAGTGTATGACAGGGTGGTAAGTATATTGTTTTTATATTGTTATCACCCGGACGTTTATTACAGTAGTCGCTGCTACACGTACACACCAGGCCACCCAGGTCTGGTCTGTACGTGTAGCGTATGACAGGGTGGTAAGTATATTGTTTTTATATTGTTATTAACTGGATGTTTATTACAGTAGTCACTGCTACACGTACACACCAGGCCGCCCAGGTCTGGTCTGTAAAACAGTTTTTAACAAACCCCGATACTCCCTAAAAATCCTTTACATTCATATAAATACAGTGGGTGTATTGCTAGCCCGAAAATTGTGATAACATGCCTCAAAAGAACAGAAAACTGACTTACCCACTTTCAGTGCATCCATCTTGGATAGGCTAACGCCGGCGTTAGCTAATCCAGTTTCGCTCCAGTGACGTACACACCAGGCCGCCCAGGTCTGGTCTGTACGTGTAGCGTATGACAGGGTGGTAAGTATATTGTTTTTATATTGTGATCACCTGGATGTTTAATACAGTAGTCGCCGCTACAGTACACACCAGGCCACCCAGGTCTGGTCTGTATATGTAGCGTATGACAGGGTGG
This sequence comes from Flabesymbios commensalis, assembly GCA_964017125.1. Taxonomy (NCBI): domain Eukaryota; kingdom Metazoa; phylum Annelida; class Polychaeta; order Terebellida; family Flabelligeridae; genus Flabesymbios; species Flabesymbios commensalis. Next base: position 80,100,289 of record OZ024913.1, on the reverse strand, counting down.
TAAGTATATTGTTTTTATATTGTGATCACCTGGATGTTTATTATAGTAGTCGCCGCTACAGTACACACCAGGCCACCCATGTCTGGTCTGTACGTGTAGCGTATGACAGGGTGGTAAGTATATTGTTTTTATATTATCATTACCTGGAGGTTTATTACAGTAGTCGCCGCTACATGTACACACTACGCCGCCCAGATCTGAAGCCTGACCGCCCTGTACCCAGCCAAACAGGTCAGGCTGAACCACACTCTCAGTGCGCTTGCACTTATTATCAGGGTAATGACGATATTCAGGTCTCTTGAGGTCAATACATCGGGATTCCCGCAAAGCCAGATACCCGCTGCTCCCTTTGTCTGTGAAAATAGGAAAAAGTGATCAAAATAAATAGGGGACTTATGTAGCACTTTTCACTGAGCAGCCATTCAAAAGTTTTCCCGGTGATGTCACTGCATTTCACATGCATTTAATAATAACAAGAATTACATTAGGATCGAACATTGTGGAGCATCAGAACAGTCAGATATAACAATTAATAATATCTCTTAACCAACTTTATTCCATACCCTCTACAAGTACTGGCTATTTTCTATCACATATAAAATAGTTAAACAAATCCCGCAAGCGGCCACTAAAGCACACATTTTTAATTTATTAATTGTCAGTCTGTGTTATACCCTGTCCATGGCTTTACTGAAGCTCAAAAATATTAGGCATATGTCACTTTGAACTAATATGAATAAATTTAATGATTTTACAAAAACACTAGCTGAATTGCACCTAGCTATTTATATTAAGGATTTACAGCTAAACAGCTAAGGGATTTCCCAGATAGCAACACAATGTTGGTCCGCCAGCTGTCATCTGCACTCATGGTTTACCCAGATGAGTCACTGGTAGACAAATGATGACAGCTACCACCACCAGTGGGCCGCTGAACTTGCTCTGGACAAATCTCCACCGGACAATCGGTCTGGCAACTAGTGTATATGACAGTGAGCCAGATTGCGCTAAGCTGCTGTTGGCCCGCCGACAAGTAGATGGTGATGTTTTATCTGTGTTATATCATTGACTTACAGCTTCCCCAGAGCTGGACGCTTGCACTGAGACATTTATAATTGCGAGGGCATGCGATGACTCCTGGTCGGCTACATGGAGGAGGTAATTTGCCGTCATTCAGTACGTGTAGTAGTGGATCCAGAACTCCATCTACATCTGTACTTATGTCCAGGCAGTGATGGCACATAGGACCCGTCAATACTAAAATAGAAAAAAATAGTATTACACTGAGACGAAAATCATTATATTTAGACAAGCTAACACTGGATAAATCATTAATACCTGCCTGCGGCAACTCTAGGCATTTAATCATAGCATTATGATCAACACATGCTAGGCAGCCTATGTCATTCATTCATTCATTCATTCATTCATTCATTCATTCATTCATTCATTCATTCATTCATTCATTCATTTATTCATTCATTTATTCATTCATTCATTCATTCATTCATTCATTCATTCATTCATTCGTTCGTTCGTTCGTTCGTTCGTTCATTCATTCATTCATTCATTTATTCAGTCACTGTACACAGCCGGAGCAGTTGACCTAACAGTTACCTTGAGGATTGTTGCACAAACTCTCCTTGCAGACACAAGACACGCCGCTGTACTCGCTAGAGGCCTCCCCTGTCATGTTCCTCCTGCTGATGGAGATGTCATTTAGAGACACCTGGTGACAGTGAGCGTTATCAGGTGGGTATGTGGCGTGTAGGTTTATTTGAGTGTCACCACATCCAGTCATCGTCAGCATCACGTCTATCTTCTCTCCGCCATCTACAATGTAACCAGTTGACGATAGATGTCATATAGAATATTCCACTTACTCAAATTTTAGTTATACCATTTACACAAACATGACATCCAGAGTATAACTACTGTATTGAAATAACCCATATATATAACTAAAATTTCTTTACATGATGTAAAGAAATTTTAGCAATATATATCTGTTATTTCAAGACAGTAGTTACTCTGAATGCAGGGAAGTGTCTAGTGTTTTGAAAAGGCTTTAGATAAGAGCATCTGCAGATATAAGGAGATAAATCGCATCTAGCATGCTGTTTTTCTGTCATAATTTCTTGTTATATTTATTCGGACCCCCACTTCCGGTTCTTCCAAATAATTTCTGACAGGTGGGTGTTTAATTACATGTTCAGCTAAATCTATCAATTATGTGATTTACGTATATGAGTAAATCCCGTTTATTTACATGTAAATAGAATAATTTCGACTATATCGCACTGGTAGCATAGATAACAATGTTGTATGTTTCACCTTAACCCTAAACCACTAAATTAAATAATATTAATTCCCCGCAGCTTGCAGTTGTGTCTCACTACCACGACCCACAACTTCAAGTGGCTGAAAACTACTTATATTTCTTCAATGTAAATGTTGATTTCACTGTGAACATGGATTTCTCATGTAGCATGGACCGTATTGTACGTACATTTCACTGTGAATGTGGATTTATCATGTAGCATGAACCATATTGTACTTGCATTTTAATGTGAATGTGGATTGTGGATTTCTCATGTAGCATGGACAATAATTATTGTACTTACATTTCACTGTGAATGTGGATTTCTCCATGTAGCATGGACCATATTGTACTTACATTTCACTGTGAATGTGGATTTCTCCATGTAGCATGGACCATATTGTACTTACATTTTATTGTGAATGTGGATTTCTCATGTAGCATGGACCATATTGTACTTACATTTCACTGTGAATGTGGATTTCTTATGTAGCATGGACCATCTTGTACTTACATTTCACTGTGAATGTGGATTTCTTATGTAGCATAGACCATATTGTACTTACATTTCACTGTGCATGTGGATTTCTCATGCAGCATGGCCCATAATTATTGTACTACATTTTACTGTGAATGTGGATTTCTCATGTAACATGGACCATATTGTACTCACATTTCACTGTGAATGTGGATTTCTCATGTAGCATGGACCATATTGTACTTACATTTTACTGTGAATGTGGATTTCTCCATGTAGCAGGTATTCCCAGATTGACAACTACGTGAAGATGGTGCAGAACACGTATTGATGATGACGTCACCAAACATTTCCCTCCTCAGTGTGTCTTTGAGAGATTCATACATGTCAGGGTCACCTCCAGTAAAACTAGTGTCCATACATTCATGACAGGACACTCTCTCTAGCTCTGTAACATAGCATAACGTCAATACATTCATGACAGGACACTCTCTCTAGCTCTGTAACATAACATAGCATAACGTCCATACATTCATGAAAGGACCCTCTCTCTCGCTCTGTAACATAGCATAACGTCCATACATCCATGACAGGACACTCTCTCTAGCTCTGTAACATAGCATAACGTCAATACATTCATGACAGGAAACTCTCTCTAGCTCTGTGACATAACATAACGTCTATACATTCATGGCAGGACACTCTCTCTAGCTTTGTAACATAGCATAACGTCAATACATTCATGACAGGACACTCCCTCTAGCTCTGTAACATAGCATAGCGTCAATACCCGTACTATATTATTATGTAGCCTTACCATCTGGATGGGTACACCCGTACTATATTATTATGTAGCTTTACCATCCGGATGGTTACAACCGTACTCTATTAATATGTAGCCTTACCATCTGGATGGTTACACCCGTACTCTATTAATATGTAGCCTTACCATCTGGATGGGTAGACCTGTACTATATTATTATGTAGCCTTACCATCCGGATGGCTACACCCGTACTCTATTGATATGTAGATTTACCATCTGGATGGGTAGACCTGTACTGTAATAATATGTAGCCTTACCATCCGGGTGGTTACACCCATACTGATCACAGGTACAAACTGTTCCCCCATTATCGTCTATCACCAGGTTGCCATCCAGGTAGGTGGTTTCAGGGTAGGCCTCCTTCAGTGGTACACATGTATCAGCCTCTAGGGTGGGGTAGGCTGGGTTGTCAAGGTAAATACAATACGCCATTATATTCTCCACTTTACCATGAACACCATAGACTGAAAACAGACACATCTCTATACAGCTAAGTGGGAGAATATTAACCCTTACAACGCTGATATATTTTTGTAGAGGTCATGGAGACCAAAGGGTTTTTCAAGGTGAAATCATCATAAATGTCTTAGCTAGTTACACCATAGTCTGAAAACAGATACAACTATGTGGAGAATATAACCCTTACAACGCTGAGATATGTGTGTGGAAATATTTTGTATAAACCATGGACACCAAAAGGTTGTTTCAATTTTAAATCATCATACATGTCTTATATGGTGCTCCTTCAGGTTCATTTGCATACCTATAGTATGGGTCTACAGCCAATATAAATATTTTATAATTATATATAATAATCACTTTTAATTCGCTTTATGTGAAGGTTAACCCTTTAACCGCCAAATTATTCAATCTGAATTTTCACCCACTTGAAGTTGTGTCTCGCTAACGCGATCCACAGCTTCTAGTGAGTGAAAATTATTCAGATTTGACAAGATGGAGGTCAACTGTTTTCAAATACTGCTGATTGATGTCACATTTTATCTTTAACATGGAAAAGGTGGTATTTAATGTGCGAATAAAAATGAAAACCCGAATGTATGCGGCACCGGCGGTTAAAGGGTTAAATCATAATTACTGGAAATAAAATAAATATTTACACATCAAGATTTACAAAAGTGAAAAAAAGTTGTTGGTTACGGTAGCGGGACACAACTTTAAGTGGTTGAAAATTTAAATTACTTAATTTGGTCGTGTTTGGGTTAAAGTCAATGCCTATTTAGTTTATATAAGTGCACTAGTTGGTATTTAAAGTACAAAGTAATACAACATTGCATACAATTTTGACGTCTAAAGTCAATCCCCGCAATCTAAGAGAAAAATATTTCTACGTGTGACATACTTTTATAGTAGGCCTACAAAGTAATACAAAATTGCAAATCACCCAAGCAGACATCAATCCCGAGACATTAATGCACTAACTTATCCGTAATTTGTGTACAATGACACATGCAATCCAAAACGTCAATATTTTACAAATGCTATGATCATACAAGTATTAAAGAAACAAATGAGAATAAAGGTGAATATAATCAGTAAGTAACTGAGGCATGAAAAATCTCTGATAAATTGTACATGTGATCTGGAGAGTTTCTGCATGGAACAGTGGTCACGTTTAAATATTAAGTAAATCAGTTATGTTTCCAGCTGTGACGCAGTCTTGTTTATCAGGAGTATTCAAAGATTTGCTATTTGGCACAGTTACTTAAAGCTATGTTATTAGATTTCTATAATTAGTCCCTTGAATTTGTGTGTCGCTGCCGCAATCCACAAATTCAAGGGACTGCACATTACATGGATTTGTAAAATTCAAGTTATAAAGTGCTACAGAGTTAAGACAGCTCTTTTATAAATTGGTTACATAAATTGCAACACCCAGTGGTTACATAAATCTTAACACCCAGTGGTATATATAATACAGAGAATATGGTGAACACCAACTATAAAACCATAAACTATTTGATTAATTTAGGGGATATTTTTTTTCAAAACAAAATGGTAGACTTATGGGGAAAAAGGTTCAACGCAGAAACTTTTTCACTTCAGACCCCTCCCCCCCCCCCCTCTTTAACCAAGTTTGGCAAGATTCGCGTGTAGATTGGCCACATAGCTGTTATATGCACATACGCTTGAAATAACCTTCTAATGACCGCACATAATTTACATTGAGTTTGTAAATCGATAATGGCATCAACACAAAATTATTAATCGCTGCATGCAAATTTAACATTAATAACTAGGCAGTTAAAATAATACTCCACAAACCCTTGTAGATAATAAGGGATTTAGATTGTATATTGTCATAAATAAAATATAATTCATCAGTTGCACTGTCTATAAATTTTCCTAATCATTTCATGTTTCATCTAGTTCGAGGCAGTTTCTGCCTTTTTTTTGTTGTTAAAATATTCTGACTTTCCTAGTCAATAATTTATCCGTGATATAAAAAAGTATTTTACTGATAGTATGAAATTAATTGCTCTTGCCGCCGCCATTATTGAATAGCTCATATAGTCCATGTTCTGGCTATAACCCCGTGTAAAACTCACCCGCAGGAAATTTTGAAACCTGATTTAGTTAAATGAACTATTAACCTTTAAAACTTCGGGATGTGTTTTTTTTCAGAAGTAGCTGCAAATGGCCACTAGCGCCCAAAATCCAAGATGGCCGCCAATGGCCATATTTATCAGCTAATTATCAAACCACCAGACTCGGAATCATGTGTAAATACATGTTTTATATTAATTTGATCCGTTGAGTCCATTTCTGATGTTATTTATGTAATTTGATGTTTTAAACAGATGTCAAGGTCAATGTCAACGTCAAATAAAGCACAGTTTAAAGCTAATAATGTACTAAAATATTATTGACATGCTGGTGCTTTTCCCAATGTGTGTATTATTTGCTAAGTCGATGAAGAGTGGGGAAATAAATATAAACTGTCAATTAATTGTCAATTGTCAATTATTGTAATATCTAAAGCCATAAATGCTACATAAATTTATCCAGTATTAAATGCTATATATTCACTTGATATGTTTGGTTTCATTATTACATCTGCATCTGAAGCTATAGTGGGACCAGTATCATAATGTTGGGGGCTAGATCACCAGCTAAACACCTAAGAATTAGCCAAACAGGAATAAGAAAGTGAATACATTCCTTTCACGAATTCATTCTATCTGATAATCTAGCTGACTGATTCAGATTGGTGATTGATCGGAATCTTTACTTCAATTGAAGGGTTTTGTTTAGTATACACTACTCCGAAACAAAACATCATCCACCACTAAATTTTAAATGTGATTTTTTAAATATAATCTAGACCAGTACAATAAATGAATCTGACCTGTGTATAGGCATGTAAATACACAAAAAATCACTCACTAATAGGGACTACTGTGGAAATAAGTGACCTTCACCAGGATACTTTCAGTGCTTTTATCCCTGGTGTTCGGAATGGTGGACACACATGTATTTTGAATGCTTAAAGGGACTGGCCCAGGCTAAAATCATCAAAAAATCGGTGATTTTATTTTGGCTTCTATATATGACCATATGATGTAAACATGTGCATAGACTAGAACTGCAGAAGTTTTTTAATTTTTGTGCTGCGCATTCACCAGTTAGGCTAGATATAGAGACGAAATTTCTGATTTCTATTTATTGACAACCATGTCAAAAATTAGAAATACGGGAATTTCGTCTCTATATCTAGCCTAACTGGTGAATGCGCAGCAGGAAAAATAAAAAACTTTTGCAGTTCTAGTCTATGCACATGTTTAGATCATATGGTCATATTAAGAAGCCAAAATAAAATCACCGATTTTTTGATGATTTTAGACCTGGGCCAGTCCCTTTAATGTATTTATTATATCTCTAATATGCCCTGTGGGTATTGGTTAAACTCTCATTTTCCGCTGTGTGATGCTCTGGGGCTATGCTCACATGTTCTGCTCTGTGTTGCCCTGCGGTTATGTTCACATGTTCCGTTGTATGTTGCCCTGTGGGTATGCTCACATGTTCCGCTGTACGTTGCACTGTGTTTATACTCACATGTTCCGGTGTGTGTTGCCCTGTGGTTATACTCGCATACTCTGCTGTATGTTGCCCTGTGGGCTGTGTTTATATTCACGTGTTGCGCTGTACGTTGCCCTGTGTTTAGACTCACATGATCCGCTGTACGTTGCCCTGTGTTTATACTCACATGTTCCGCTGTACGTTGCCCTGTGGGCTGTGTTTATATTCACATGTTCCGCTGTACGTTGCCATGTGTTTATACTCACATGTTCAGCTGTGTGTTGCCCTGTGGTTATACTCGCATGCTCTGCTGTATGTTGCCCTGTGGGTTGTGTTTATATTCACATGTTGCGCTGTACGTTGCCCTGTGTTTAGACTCACATGATCCGCTGTACGTTGCCCTGTGTTTATACTCACATGTTCCGCTGTACGTTGCCCTGTGGGCTGTGTTTATATTCACATGTTCCGCTGTACGTTGCCATGTGTTTATACTCACATGTTCAGCTGTGTATTGCCCTGTGGTTATGCTCGCATGCTCTGCTGTATGCTGCCCTGTGGGCTGTGTTTATACTCACATGCTCCGCTGTGTGTCGCCCTGTGTCTATACTGACATGTCCTGCTGTATGTTGCCCTGTGTTTTTACTCACATGTTCCGCTGTACGTTGCCCTGTGTCTATACACACATTTTCAGTTGTGTGTTGCCCTGTGGTTATACTCGCATATTCCGCTGTACGTTGCCCTGTGGGGTGTGTTTATATATACATGTTTTTCTGTACGTTGCCCTGTGGGATGTGTTTAAACTCACATGTTCCGCTGTATGTTGCCATGTGTCTATAAACACAGGGCAACGTACAGCGGACATGTGTCTATACTCACATGTCCAGTTGCGTGTTGCCTTGTGGTTATACTCGCATGTTTCGCTGTACGCTGCCCTGTGGGGTGTGTTTATATTCACATGGTCCGCTGTACGTTGCCCTGTGTCTATACTCACATGTCCTGCTGTACGTTGCCCTGTGTTTATACTCACATGTTCCGCTGTACGTTGCCCTGTGGCTTGTGGTTATACTCACATGTTCCGCTGTATGTTGCCCTGTGGGCTGTGTTCATATTCACATGTTCCGCTGTTCGTTACCTTGTGAGATTTGTTTATACTCACATGTTCCGCTGTATGTTGCCTTGTGGTTATAGTCACATGTTTTGCTGTAGGTTGCCCTGTGGGATGTGTTTATACTCACATGTTCCGCTGTTTGTCGCCCTGTGTTTATACTCACATGTTCCGCTGTATGTTGCCCTGTGTTTATACTCACATGTTCTGCTGTACCTTGTCCTGTGTTATATTCCCTCTGTTGAATGTGTTCATACTCACATGGTCCGCTTTACGTTGCCCTGTGTTTATACCCACATATTCTGCTTTACGTTGCCCTGTGGTTATACTCACATGTCCCGCTGTACGTTGCCCTGTGAGATGTGTTCATACTCACATGTTCCGTTGTACGTTGCCCTGTAGCTGTGACACACCGGTCGACCTCCAACAGGACAATGTAGCAGAGCTGGTTTGTCACACGGTGGGGGGAGCTCAATCCCTCGGGGTTTGAATATCACGTCTATCAATGTTTCTTTCAGGTCAGGCGCTGTGCTGTCCGGAGTCCTATCTGTCTCCAGAATGTTTACATCCATACATGTATAGCACTGAACATCTGAATGCTCTAAAACAACCAAACTTAAAATATAATTTAAAAAATAGAGTATTATAGAAAAAAACACAAAACTTAAAGAAGTTAACAGTGAAACACACCTTTCCTACAGTACGGCGATGCTCGTATATATATTATTATTGGAGGTAGCCCAACCATGCTGTATGTATGAGTGAAGCCAATATTTTAACTCAACTGTCGACACGTGATCAAATCTCAACCAATCAGTGAGTTTAAGTTGATGGCAACTTAGATGAGCAAGTTGGTGAAAACGGGGCTTTAACCCTTTCAAGCCTGAATTTACCATTGTCATCTTCATCCACTACAAGCCGCGAATTGCTGTCGCAATTCTCGACTTGTAGTGGATGAAGATGATTTGATGTGGGTGAAAAATTAAAGAAAATTGCCATGTATTGGTAAATCAGTTTCATAGAGATTTGCATTATGAAACCCCAGGTTGTACGAAAATTAAGTGTGTTTTCAGGGATGTAAAATGATGCTTTAATGCATCGTGAGGGCTTAAAGGGTTAAAACACTTATATATAAGCCAAGAGAACAAAGGGCTTTATCAATTTGAAATCATCATAAATGTCTCTATTAGCTCTGTTGGCTTCTTTTGAATGTTAATTTGAATCTTTCACTCTTGAGTGCGGGGATCGACTTTAGACGTCGGATTCTGACGTCTAATGTCGATCATTGGGGAAGGGGGTTCCCACACGAAAAGGCTTGATGAGAATGGAATAATGAGAATTATTAGAGGAACGGCAATAACAATAAACTGTAGGTCTGGTAGTTTTAGTGTGTGTTTTTTTTGCGAATTTGTGATTTTTGACTTTTCGTGTCTAATCTAGAATTTTCAACTTCGATGATAGTAACGCTATTATATTCATAATTGTCACGATATTGTGAAATTCACGAATTTGTCCTCATCGTGAAATTCATTAAAATTAAAACTAAAACTAAGACGAATGTTACCTGAACTACATAATGTCATTCCTTAAAATCATCCACAGATTAATGTAAAGGACTCAGAAGGTGTTACTCCTATGCCTTTGTTGGGGTTGTTACACAGATTTGTCTAAAACACAGTTACTCGCCTTTATTGGGGCTGTTACACAGAGTAATCTAAACAACAGATACTCGCCTTTTGTCTAAACCACATATACTCGCCTTTGTTGGGGTTATTACACAGATTTGTCTAAACCACATATACTCGCCTTTGTTGGGCATGTTGTACAGATTTGTCTAAACCACATATACTCGCCTTTGTTGGGGTTGTTGCACAGATTTGGCTAAACCACATATACTCGCCTTTGTTGGGCATGTTGCACAGATTTATCTAAACCACATATACTCGCCTTTGTTGGGCATGTTGCACAGATTTGTCTAAACCACATATACTCGCCTTTGTTGGGGTTGTTGCACAGATTTGGCTAAACCACTTATACTCGCCTTTGTTGGGCATGTTGCACAGATTTGTCTAAACCACATATACTCGCCTTTGTTGGGGTTGTTACACAGATTTATCTAAACCACAAATACTCGGCTTTATTGGGGTTGTTACACAGAATAATCTAAACCACATATACTCGCCTTTGTTGGGGTTGCTGCACAGATTTGTCTAAACCACATATACTCGCCTTTGTTGGGGTTGTTACACAGATTAATCTAAACCACATATACTCGCCTTTGTTGGGGTTGTTACACAGATTAATCTAAACCACATATACTCGCCTTTGTTGGGGTTGTTACACAGATTTATCTAAACCACAGTTACTCGCCTTTGTTGGGCATGTTGCACAGATTTGTCTAAACCACATATACTCGCCTTTGTTGGGGTTGTTACACAGATTAATCTAAACCACATATACTCGCCTTTGTTGGGGTTGTTACACAGATTTATCTAAACCACATATACTCGCCTTTGTTGGGGTTGTTACACAGATTTATCTAAACCACATATACTCGCCTTTGTTGGGGTTGTTACACAGATTGATCTAAACCACAGATACTCGCCTTTGTTGGGGTTGTTGCGAATATTACCTGATCTACAGAAATTCGTACTTTAAAATCCTCCACAGACTTAAGTAAAGGACAGAGAAGGTGTTACTCGCCTTTGTTGAGGTTGTTGCACTGATTTGTCTAAACTACATATACTCACCTGTAGTAGGGTTGTTACACAGGTCTTGTTTACAGCCACACGTCCGGCCCCTGTTGGATGTCAGTCTGACGTTAATGATCTCATTCAGGTTGAGAGCGTCTTGAGTGTCAAGACATTCATCCTCTGGCAGAAATATAAAGCCATGATGAGTGATGTCAACACATCCTGCCATCCATAGCTCTACAGACCCGGCCACTCCGTTATCTGCCGGTCAAATAGGCATAAAATAATAATAATAATAATAATAATAATAATAATAATAATAATAATAATAATAATAATAAAAATAATAATAATAATAATAATAATAATAATAATAATAATAATAATAATAATAATAATAATAATAATAATAATAATAATAATAATAATAATAATAATAATAATAATAATAATAATAATAATAATAATAATAATAATAATAATAATAATAATAATAATAATAATAATAATAATAATAATAATAATAATAATAATAATAATAATAATAATAATAATAATAATAATGATCATAATAATGATCAGAATAATAATAATAATAATAATAATAATAATAATAATAATAATAATAATAATAATAATAATAATAATAATAATAATAATAATAATAATAATAATAATAATAATAATAATAATAATAATAATAATAATAATAATAATAATTATAATAATAATAATAATAATAATAATAATAATAATAATAATAATAATAATAATAATTATAATAATAATAATAATAATAATAATAATAAGTTTAATAATAATAATAATAATAATAATAATGAAGACAGTATTGTGGAGCGTCCTGTAGAAACGAGTCTGAAGCGATATAACTATCTTTATGGTGGTGGGACGTATCGCATTGGTAGAGCGCCTGACTGTCACGCCAGGTGCGTTACTCACACAAACCGCTGGTGCTGACTCTGGTGCTCATGCACCTATGACTGTTATCACGTGGACAGGCGCCCCTCACCCCCCCCCCCCCCTTACACCCCCTGACCCTCCTGAACCCCCCCCCCCCGTGACCCTTCCTGATGATGAGATCATGCAGTTACTCACACAGTCCGCTGGTGCTGACTCTGGTGCTCATACACCTATGGTTGTTATCACGTGGACAGGTGACATTGGAAGGTGAGTCACATGGCCCGGGGTCAAGGCCATCAAACATCAGTGCCCGGATGTTGTCCACGTTAGCACGGTTGGTGGAGTCAAACTTGGTGTTATCCACGCCGGGTCCAGTCTCTAATACCTTCCATTCCAGGCAGGCATGACAGTGCAGATCTGAAAAATAGTAAATTTAAACCAATTTAGTATTGATAAAAATGAAATGAATCGGGCTTTAGGCCACCGAAATTTGTGCCCTGGCGGTCTGAGGCCGAGCACGCTACCTCTCGGTCACGGAGGCTCCCCACAATACTGACTTTCACACGTGGATGGGGAAGAAACATTTTTGTTTCTTTTAAACCGCCGAGACCGGGAACCGAGCCCCGAACTCTGGCGTGAAAGGCAGCGGTACCCTAGGGCCCCCGCCCAATTTAGTATTGATAAAAACTAATAGCTTCATCAGAAAACACACAATACATGGTTAGCATTTGATCTTCTGATGACTCATGAAGGGTGGCCCATCCGCATGCGCTGCATCGCAAGTAATATATTATTAATCAAGAATGCGAAATACTCTTTAACATATGATTTAATTTTCAATTCAGATAATACTTCTTTATACTATCAGTAATTATTCCTCCGCCAGGTAGGTTATGTTTTCAGCCTTGTTGGTTGGTCTGTCTGTCTGTCCGCATGATTACTCACAAACAAACAAACAAACAAACAAACAAACAAACAAACAAACAAACAAACAAACAAACAAACAAACAAACAAACAAACAAACAAACAAACAAACAAACAAACAAACAAACAAACAAACAAACAAACAAACAAACAAACAAACAAACAAACAAACAAACAAACAAACAAACAAACAAACAAACAAACAAACAAACAAACAAACAAACAAACAAACAAACAAACAAACAAACAAACAAACAAACAAACAAACAAACAAACAAACAAACAAACAAACAAACAAACAAACAAACAGACAGACAGACAAACAAACAAACAAACAAACAAACAAACAAACAAACAAACAAACAAACAAACAAACAAACAAACAAACAAACAAATAAACGAATACTTTTTCAACCACAGTGGTTGGAAGCTATTCATATCTGTTTATTTTGAGACTGAACATCTGCAAATTTTGATATATGAGCATTCAATAACTTTGATTTGACCAGCTTATAAAACAAATTAAAAACGATTATAATCGTGATTAGTGGTGAAATGATTACCCTTTAAGCCCCCACGTTATAGGATTTTATTGTTACCCACTTCCAAGCAAACACGAGCCATAAACCCATTGGTGGCTCAATGTTGGGCCGGCGTCGTAGACGGGTGCCCAACATTGAAACAACATTGGGTGAATGGCTCGTGTATGCTGGGTTGAACACTGTTGAAGTTGTGTCCCATTACCGCGACCCACAACTTCAAGTTAGTAAAAATGATTCGCTTTTGTATACTGTAGATCTGGTAATATTCGCGGGGTTTTAATTTTTGCGAATTTCGCGAGGAGGATAAATTCGCGAATTCAAGCATCTTGCGAAATTTATTATTATAATAGTCATACTAAAAAAAACAAAATGTCGCGAATTCTGAACTTCGTGAAAAGTCCTAAAATGAAAAACTCGTTAAAATTTAACCACGCGAAAATTACCAGATCTACAATAATAAGTAGTGAAGACCAGACAGGCGTAACACCGCCGTGTGTCTGCAGGCTTCATGTTACAGGGTAACACTGGCATCTTATCACCTGATCACGGAGCAAACAACAGATTAATATATCACAAAATGACTGAGTTCTAAACTGTACCTGCCCAGTAAACAGGAGAGGTTGAATCAATGTTGGTTTAATGTTGGCCCACCGTCTACGATGTCGGCCCAACAATAAACCAGCATTGGTTTAACTTAGGTATAATAAGTTAACCCTTTGGCTACTAATCACGTTTTAATCAGTTTTATCAGCCGATTAATACACTATTATTGGGAATAAAATGAGCCTTTAAATATCCAAGATTTGTAAATAAGATTGGTCTCTAATTAAACACATGTACAGTACAGACAGTGGGGGGGGGGGGCACTCAATTTGTGGCAGCAATTGCCGTGTGTTACAAAACGGACACGCCTGACCTAGCACGGCGTGAGCATCGAACACCATTCTCCATTCGTTGCATTGGCTCAGAATCAAGTACAGAATTGATTTCAAAATTAACACTTTGGTTTATAAAACACTCCATACTAATCAGCCTGTCTACCTTCGAGAATTACTGTCATTATCAGAAAAACAAAGAACCCGTGCCTCAGGAACTAGAGAGCTTATTAGACCTCGCTCTCCTAAAACCAAGGCTGGCTCTCGTGCTTTCTATGTTGTTGCTACATACCTCTGGAATTCCCTTCCTGCAGAAGTACGAACAGCTGAGACGTATTCCATCTTCCGCAAAAAATTAAAGACACACTTCTTTGCATCTTGTTTCCCATCCTAATAGTCTGACTTCATGTTGCTCTTATTTTGATGACTTTGACTGACCCTGGACATGATTCTTGACTATGATTTGGTTTGAAGCGCCTCTGAGCTTGTTATACAGGGATTTAGGCGCATTAGAAGTTTTATCTATTCATTCATTCATTCACCGTTTAGTGTGAAAGCCACAGATCGATGGCTTAATCACACCTCGTTAAGATAAGCAGGTGACCATCGTCCTTCTATAACAATAGGCACGCCCGCCAGCCTTCCCGTCTGAACCCTTGTAGTACCATCACCCACATATTATATCCTCACGCATTTAAGTGTGTAAATTACAATTACGAGCCATACTTTTCCATCCTATATATCATTATATATGTTTGGAGGATGTTTTATCAATTAAACCATTTCATAGTGATTTAAAGAATACAAATAAACTTAAGTTTCCAGAGTTTGTTGAAAGGTTGAGTCGCGATAGCTATAATAAATAGTTATAATTTTATTTTGTGGTACTAAAGTTTATCTAGCAGATAATATTGAGAGATGAAACAATCCAACCAAGGTAATCTTCAACGTTTACTTACAATAAATTATACAGCGGTAATGACTATTTTGTGTTTTAAATGTATTCATGTTTTTAACCAGTAATATTATATCAATATCAAGTAAAATCAGAAAACAACATACAATAAGGATCCCTTACTATCATGTAATAAGGAAAGATAGAGAAAATCCAAGCCGTGGGGTAGGAGGGGGTGTAGCAATCCTAATACGAAAGGACATAAAATTTAATCAATTAGACACGTCAGAATTTGATGAAGAATTCCTTGCTATATCATTCGAATCTGATAAAAGAAAGATTGCATTGGCTACGATATACAACCCTCCTGGAACTGCACCTAGTGTTGAAAAATTACAATTCATATTAAATAAATATCCAGATTCAATTTTTATGGATGATTATAACTCAAAACACGAATTGTTTGGTTGTAAAAAATACAATAAAGAAGGTGATATATTATTTAATATATTAGAGGAGCTCAATATAATAGTCACGAATGACGGAACCCCAACACACTACACAAATACTTCTAGTGATATTTTAGATCTATGTATTGTCAGTCGCAGTATCGCGACCAAGGTAGATAGATGTACAGTAGGCCTAGATGTAGGTAGCTACCACATGCCGGTTCACCTGGTAATAAATTCGTCAAAAATTGCGAGACAAAATCAAAGAGAAACTCTACACCACGAAAACACAGATTAGGTAAAACTTCGCAAAATAATTAATAAAAACTTAACACTAACAGACGCAATCACACCAGCAGAAATAGACGAAACAGTTAACAATATAGCTAACATAATTAAAACGTCGTTAGACAAATCCTGTCCGAAAAGTAAAGTAAAAGATATGGATTTTTTTATATCGGAAGAAACTAGCAAATTAATTAGGTTGAAACGAAAAATAAAACGGATAGCTCGAAAAACAAATAAGGCTGAACATAAAAACTTAGCAAATCGAATCAAAATATTAGCATCCAAAGCGGTACAAAACGACAAGGCCACCTGGTGGCAAACAAAAACACAAGAAATTGATAAGGCAAAAAACAGTAAAAGTTTGTGGCAAAACTTTCACAAAATTAGCGGTAAAAGAGCACGGGCAGAGACTAACAACCCAGTTATTAAAAAAGACGGAAATCCAACAGAAAACGATTTGGAAAAAGCCAATGCGTTCGCTGAAACATTAGGGGAAATTCACAATACCCACAAAGGGCCAATTTTTGACGATAACCTAAAAAAAGAAGTGGACGACAAAATTGCAGAAAATTACCATCTTTTCAACCCACTAGCATCATATGTAGATGAAAAGGGCGATGAGAACCCTATAATGACACATATATCAATATCCAAAATTAAAAAACAACTAAGTAAAACCAAGTGTCGATCGGCACCTGGCCAAGAATGTATTCGATATACGGTACTAACACAATGTCCAGATATAGTATTCGAAAACCTAGAACAAATTTACAATATATGCCAACAAACTGGTTATTTTCCAGAGCCTTGGAAACAAGCAATGGGAACTATGATTCCAAAACCAAATAAAAACCACAAAATCACTACAAACTATAGACCCATCAGCCTTCTAAGTTGTATTGGAAAATTATTTGAAAAAATACTTGTAAATAGAATAGGAGGCGAGCTCGAAAATAGGAAATTCTTTAATCAATGGCAACTTGGCTATAGAAATAAGAGATTCGCGATGGAACACATATTACGATTAACAGATGACGCCCTTACAGGCTTACAAGCAAATAGACTGGGGTTGCCGTCTTTATAGACGTCGAAAAAGCGTTTGATTCAGTATGGCATAATGGCCTAAGATATAAGCTGATGAACAGTGAGCTGCCGAATACAATTATACGATTAATGTCTTCGTTTATTTCAGACAGAACAATTACCGTTAAAATTAATGATGAAATGTCAGATAAAGTAAACCTTAATGCTGGCACACCCCAAGGGTCTGTCCTCAGTCCACTCTCATTTTTGATGTATGTGAATGATATTCCAGTAGATCCCATGAACAACCAAGTAAAAATATCACAATTTGCGGATGATCTAGGTATGTGGACATTCGGCCCCAACGCCACATACGTCCAATATCGGATCCATAAAACATTATCGGCTCTAGAAAAGTGGTGCTCCAAATGGAGAATTAAATTAAATGCTAAAAAGACGCAGCTAATTGTACTTAGAAAGAACGGGAGACAACACAAAAAAATCAAGCTTCAATTATTCGAAGAAGAATTGGTCATGTGGAAGAAGCAACACTGCTGGGAGTGACTATCACCGAAACATTTAACTTTCAATCACATATAAAAATAGCAATATCCAAAGCAAATAGACGATTAAACTTACTAAGACTTCTAAGTGGTACTAACTGGGGATGTAAGCCTAAAATAATCATGCAATTATACAAACAATACGTAGACCAGTCCTGGAATATGGAGCGATAGCTCTTCTATCGGCACCTAAAACAACACTAGAAAAGATACAACTAGTACAAAATAAGGCTATCAAGATAGCTTACCGCCTACCGTGGTGTACCAGCACACGCGAAATACATCAGCTAGCGAAAATCGAACCCATTAATTAGAAGAACATCACAATTATTCAAACTTCAAAAGGATCTACATAATGCGATAAAGAAGAGAGACAAAACAAATTTTCTAGACGAATTACTAGAAAACTACAAGAAACAATATGGAAATGTAAATGGTTTGTAGCAAAAAACAACACATTTTCTGCGAGAAGAACAACAGTTTTTAATTTAATTTCACTCTGAGAAACTCAAGAACACTTTTCATGAGCAGACGCTGGGCATCGATATATATTAAGTGGCATTTCACCTGGGATTATTCTTTTAAGTTTAGGGATAGATTTATTGTTTTAAGTTTAGGGGACCCTCCCCGTCGCCTGTGGTATTGGACCGGGTGGGACCCTAAGGAAATTGTCAGAGCTGCTTTGTCAACTGACTCTTTCTTTGAGGTCTGGGAGGTTATCGCTCCCAGTGTAATGCTGAATATGTGGCAATGTCCATGTCGTGATTGATAAGTGTTAAAACCCACCCACTCACTGACACAGCCGACCGGACAGCTGGTGCCGTGTGTGGGTGAATAAACGCAACTCATCGTCTGTCCGCAACGACCTTGCCCTCATTGTATGATATAATACCATTATCAGTCATACACTGAAGGCATCAGGGAGTTTTATCCGAAGAATTTCAGCAGACAGGATGCTAAAATTCCACGGTTTTACCCTGTCGTGTTGGCTGGGGGGGGGGGGGGGGGCTAACGATTCTATCAAAGCTATTACCGGTAACTCCAAATGACGCTGAAGCGAATACAAGGACAGACTAAGTATTTGACGACGTAATAACTGAGATTAAAGGTAAAACCAAGGAATTTCACTATTTTCAGAGCAATGAGACATTATGACAAACTCGACAACTTAAGCATTTATCAGAGCTTTGGTAGCGCACCGCCCTAACAAGTGTGACAGGGGTGTGCGCCGCTCACTAATGTTTCTGCCACCCCCCCCCCCCCCCACTGTCTGTACTGTATATGAATAATTATCAACCACTGCAGGCTATTGAATACTGCTTAAGTTATGTCTCGTTACTGCAACCCACAATTTAAGTTAGTAAAAATGATCCGCTTTTGTAAAATTTGATTCACAATTAACATTTTTGCTTCAAATATTTTTGTTTGAAGACCAGATGAAAAAGGCTAAACCGGGCATAGACGAGATTAGCATTCAAACCCTTGAAGCGCTGAATAAATCTATATAAACCATGGAGACTGAAGGACGTGATTATAGTTGTAATCAACTTCCACCAGCGTTGGGTGTTTTTTCCCTGATATCTCAGTCAATTCTTGATCAATTTCCATTGAATTTTGCCAGTAATCTTTGCAAATATTCCGGCGCCTACCCTGAAAACTGCATGACATTTGAGTGAGTATTGCGAAAGTTACATTATTTGACATGTAGTAAATAAAAAATGAAATGAATCTGACTTTAGGCCACCTTTGTGCACATATCAGCTAAACTGGGCCAGGAGAACCTCCTGAGGATGGTGAGATGATTGAGATAACACTGTCCTCCAGACACAGCATTCGAAATTCAAGCCCTGGCGGTCTGAGGCCGAGCACGCTACTTCTCGGTCACAGAGGCTCCCCACAATACTGACTTTCACACGTGGATGGGGAAGAGACATTTTTGTTTCTTTCAAACCGCCGAGACCGGGAACCGAACCCCGAGCTCTGGCGTGAAAGGCCTAGGGTCCCCGCCCTTCACATGTAGTAGAATGTCGAGATTGAAGCTGAATGAAATCAATGTGCTTATAGAGGAGGGTCGTTATTCGAAATTGACTACATGTCAAATGGTCTAACTTTTACAATACAGAATATTATTCATGAAATTTTCAGGGAAGTTGCCACAAGACTAGAAAATAATGCTTGCCAAATTTCATGACAATCGGATGAAAATTGCGTGAGTAATTAGCGAAAAGCATGCAACGCAAAAGTGACAGGTTTAAATTGACTTTTACTTGCACTTTAAGTGTTAACCCTTTCAATCCTGAATTCACCATAGTCATCTTCATCCACTACAACCCGCGAGTTGCCGCCGCAATTCTCGACTTGTCGTGGATTAAGATGACTTGATGTGTTTTAAAAATTAAAGAAAATTACGACGTATTGGTAAACCAGTTTCATGGAAATTTTTGTTCTAAAACCCTTAGTTGTAGGAAAATTAAGTTTGTTTTCAGGGATGTAAAATGATGTTTTAATGCATCGTGGGGGCTTAAAGTGTTAATAGCTCTGTTGTTGACTTGGAAGTTCACAGCACGAACGCCGACGTCAAACAATAAATCATATAATTATCCACTCCATAGACCATGTATCACATTAATGTCAAATGTAGACCAGACAGGCGGAACACAGGCGTTACGTGTGTCTACAGGCGTCTCCTCGCGGAGTGATCAACAGATTCCTATACTGGAGATCTGGTAATATTCGCGAGGTTTCAATTTTCGCGAATTTCGCGGGGAGGAAAAATTTGCGATTTTAAGAAATCTTGCGGAAATATTATTATTATAATAGCACTCCCTATCATTAAAATTGATAATTCGCGAATTCTAGACTTCGTGTAAAGTCACAAATTCGCGAAAATCTAAACACGCCATAATTACCAGATATACAGATGCCTATCACAAAATTAGGGATGTGTTGTGTAGGCCTACTGTACCTACCCAAAAACACGAGAGGCCGAACCAATGTTGGTTCAATGTTGGTCCACCGTCTTCGACGTTGGCCCAACATTAAACCAACATTGGTTCGATTAAGGCATGATATGTTAACACTTTGCCTGCTAATCACAACAATTGTCGTTTTTAATCCGTTTTATTAGCCGATTAAATCACTATTATTGGGAGTAAAATGAGCGTTTCAACATCAAGATTTGTAAATATGTTGGGTCTCCAGCTTAACAAATATGAGTAATTTGCAACCACTTGAGGTTGTGGATCGCGGTAGCGAGACACAACCTTAAGTGGTTGAAAATTTTAAAAGTTAACTTAGCAGGATAAGGGTTAACCCTTTAACCGCTTAGATATCTTATTAAAAATTTCATCCACTCGCAAAAATATTACAAATACCATAACGTTTAGCCTCAGATTATCTGACAGACCATCATATTTTACTGATTCAAAATTACGAGCTATTAAAATATGTCATAAACAGCTGCATTAGGCCTATATGTATATAAATATCGTCCCCTTGGATTTAGAAAGTGCTGAACTGCCACTTTACAAAGTGGCAGTTTAGCACATTCTAAATCCAAGGGAGCGATATGACAGTGTTAAGCAAGTGACCACCTTCACTGCTATAGTAGTGAAATGAATCGGGCTTTAGGCCACTTTTGTGCACATACAGGCTAAATTGGACCAGGAGAACCTCCTGAGGATGGTGAGATGATTCAGATGACACTGTCCTCCAGACACAGGATTCGAAATTCGAGCCCTGGAGGTCTGAGCCCAAACACGCTACCTCTCGGTCACGGAGGCTCCCCACAATACTGAGTTTTAGGAGTGGATGGGGAAGAAACATTTTTGTTTCTTTCAAACCGCCGAAACTGTGAACCGAACCCCGAACTCTAGCGTGAAAGGCAGCGGTGCTAACCACTACCCTAGGGCCCCCTCCCCAGCATGCAACGCAAAAGTGACAGATTTAAAGTGACTTTTACTTTAGCACTTTAAGTGGTGATAGATCAGTTGTGGAATTGGCAGTTCGCTTCATAACCACCGACGTCTGACAATAAATCATATAATTATCCACTTGATAGACCAGTTATCACATTAATGTCAAATGTAGACCAGACAGGCGGAACACTGACGTTACGTGTGTCTACAGGCGTTCTCCCCACAATACTGACTTTCACACGTGGATGGGAAGAAACATTTTTTGTTTCTTTTAAACCGCCGAGACCGGGGACCGAACCCCGGACCCTAGGGCCCCCGCCCCACTGCTATAGTAAGGCTAATAATTGTAATTGGTTCAGTACAATCGGTTCCAGTAGTGAGCCTGTTATCTGATGCTTTTATTTAATGTGACAGAGTGATTTATTGTTCATACATGTCTCAGTACAGCCAGCACAATACGTTGGCCCTATGTTGTTCCAATGTTGGTCCACCGCCCACGACGCTGGCCCAGCATTGGATCAACAGAGGGCCAACGTACTGCCTTAGTACACTATATGTATGTAAAGAAAGTAAGCTGGCACTTAAACGAGGTGCTTACTTTCTGATATGGAACCTTATGCTAGGAGCGTTGAAACGAATTGCTTATAACCCTATACCACAGACATATATTATACCCCCATTCCACGGAGAAATTTGATGGCATATATGTATTCCCCATACACCACAGGAACACACATACGATATATAATCAGCGTAGGCCTACACTTCATTTAATTGGCAAGTGTGATGTTACCATGGTAACCGATAGCCATTTTGAATATGCTAATTATGTAGTCACATTTTCGATTATTTTGTTTAAAAATGATAAAAGCGGAGATTCAGGATCACAACATTATATCAATTCACATAAAATATATTGAAGTACACAGACGATTCGAAAAAGCATTCCATAGGTCTATGCACACAAATTAATAGGGTAAATAAGGTATTAACATGGGACTTAGTAATCTTTATAAATTCCCTGAGGGGCATACCATATTTGATATTTTGAGATGAACCAAGTTAGAAACGATGTGAAATACCAAGCGCCTCGTATTAATCTGATGCTGCAGTTCTATTTCTAATTTAGAAACGGTTGTGACACAGATAAATCCCCCTTTTATGTTCTAGGTTACCCATGCTGTGCTCATTTTTTGCACAAATGATGTAATCTTGTAAATAGTCAAGCTTTATTGTCAGGTCCGAGCTGGTCTCGGACTTAGACTGCAATGAGTTAATGTTTGACCTTAGCCAAATGGTGATCATCTTGTAAAATGACGGCTATTTTGAGATAAACATCCACACCCTGTTTGTTCCTTATCACAATTTGAATTATTGCTTCACTCCACTATTAGAGCCCTGGTCGTCTGAGGCCGAGCAACCTACCCCTCGGTCACAGAGGCTACATGTGATACGGGTGGGCGGGAAAGAAACATTATGTTTGAGAGCGGGAGACGAACCCGCGAGCACCGACGTGGTGCGTGACAGGCATTCTATGTAACCAAGGAGTCTATACAAACCATTAGTTACCGCCCTTTTTATTAATCGCAGTTGTATATATATAATATATCCAAGGGATGGACACTTTGTGAGAAGGTGATCAATTATATTAATGGCCCATTACACTTAGAAGAATATAGATACTTATCTTGTCTATATAATACACCTGTAAGCTGTGCGCTCCAGAAATGAAATGAAATGAATTGGGTTTTAGGCCACCTTTGTGCACATATAAGATAAACTGTTCCAGGGGAATCTACGCTCTAGAAAGAGCTCCTCAAATGGGGAGCATATAAGCGTTTATCAAGATAACTCGGCAACCACGAGAAAGAAATACACAAGATAATTTTTTGTGGTGCGTTCCTTATGAGAATAATAATTCCATATTTCTATTTTGTAAAACTTGGGACATTATGCCGGTTTAATGTTGTCCTATCATCTACGTCTCCTGTTTGCTGGGTCAGCCGTCTTGCATATGTATTTATTGGTCGAAATAATTAACCCTCCCAGCGCGAGAATCAACTTTAGACGTCAGAACCTGACGTCTGTAGACGGCCTGTAGACGACAGACTCCCCGCGATCCCCGCACCGTAAGAGTAAACATATTTATAAGGGCCATAGACCCATGACATAGCCTAGGTATTCAAATAAATTGGATAGAGCTAACTAAAACACTCATGATGATTTCAAATTGAAAAAACCTATTTGGTCTCCAGAGTTTATGCAGAAGTATTTCAATGCTTTCAGGGTCAAGAATATATAGGCGAAATTCCACATTTAAAAAATAATTTATAATGTTCCAATTTGTTAATAAATTTATAATATACTAAATGACACTTTGTGGTTCACTGTAGAATGTATCTCTTTCACCTCCGCGCTCAAAGGGTTGATGTTTTAATGGCGCCTAACACAATTACCATATATTAACCCTCTCAGTACTATGAACGAGTAGCCTATATATTTGTATGTCTTTAGGTGTATGTTAAACTGAATTAACCTCACTTCAAAAAGGGATGGGTGAAAAGACGTCGGAAATAGAGTTGCGGTTGTATAATAATATTATTTAAGTATTGCATTCAAGTTTCAAAGTAACAAAAACGCTCACTCGTCAATATTCAGTAATTGTATTGTGGGGAGCCTGGGTGACACTTAGTCATATGTGTGTAATTGAGTTCGGGGTTCGGTTCCCGGTCTCGGCGGTTTGAAAGAAACAAAACATGTTTTTCCCCATCCACGTTTGAAAGTTAGTATTATGGGGAGCCTCCGTGACC